>VYZS01097631.1:5543-36961 GCA_013400695.1 Neodrepanis coruscans
GAATGAGCAAGCTGCTTTTTACACACAAGTTTCCAGTGCTCCTGGCTACAACTAATGCAAGTGGGTAAACATTCTATTCTTCTCTCATGCTCTATTGTCAGTAAATCTATTTTCTGCTTTCCTCACTCCACATGCAAGACAAGCAGTAAAATATAAAACCACATGCAAGCACAGACATAATGCCTGCACTTTGGGATAAATTAATGACAAAGGAGTGTGCTAATAAAGATGCAGAGAAATTACTTCCCTGCCTGCTTACCCTTCATCTTCTGTCTCCATACAAAAGGGTCGATACTGGAGTCTGTCCTCTTATCAGTATTATTTGTATGTTTGACACCTCAACTAAAATGTGCTTCTTGTCACCTACAATCCACCATCAGCAACACGCTGCACCAGATTTACCCACCTTCTATTCACAACGAAGCCAAAGACAACAAACTTAATTTTACAAATGTAATTACTGGCTTCTGGTAATTTAAGACACGGAAATATCTGCATCAGAAATGTACATGTGGATTCTACCCTCTCACCTCCCTTGGCACGTGAGGCTTGTGAAACCAATGCACAGAGCTGCTGTGAGCTACCAAGTGCAGCAGCACTAGTGATTCACACCTGCAGGTCCCCACCAAAGGCAGGCAGTGAACTGAAGTACAACAGGGGCTCCTACCAGGTTCTCATCTCTGTGGCAGCACACTCTCACAGACCAGGAGTCATGACAGCACAGAGCTTCAGTAACGCAGCAGATGGCAATGCCTTTCTGAGAAAATCAAATCTGAANTTCTTGTTTAAAAAGAAGGATGATGAATAGAAGCTTAACATTCATCTCCCAACACCAAGAAACAGTAGTACTGTAGGTCTAAAACACTTTCAAGTGCTGGTGTCATCTGGGCACAAATTTTTTCTCCAACTAACTTGATCTAATGGTTCTAATAACCAGTGGAAGGTGCACTCACTCCTCCTCCGACACAGCAAACAGGGTTCAGAGGGTAAGTGGAGTCAGATGGCTGATCTGGCACAAAGATCCCCCACCCCAAGATAGTCTTCTGATGGATTAGCTGGCTAAAAATCAGCAATTGCACAGTTGGTAGATCCAGCACAAGTGAAACAGCGGAAACAAGCAGCTTGCAAAGAGGATAAAATAGGATCACTCCTCATGACAGCAACTCCCTTCTGGTCTGGCTTAGGAATAACAAAACCCACTTGTGCCAAATGAGACATTCAGAAAAAACTGACACCTTTATATGGGTATGGTGCTACACTACTCAGGTTTCTGGGGCTAGAAACTGTTTTGCTTTGTTTAGCCAAAGGTAGCTAACCTTCCACAATCTCCTCAGTTCATACTGATTCCCTGGCTGAGGCATTTGATTAGCTACACAGCTAGGAACCTTTTATAAGCAATTACTTACAGAGCGTGGGAGGTTTTTTATAAGGTTTTGATTTCCCAAATTTGAGAATATAAATAGCTTAATTCCTAGTAATCCCTCTAAGCACCTTTCTTTACCCAATTTACAGCTAGGGTCCAGAGTGGTAGAGGGTAAACAAAAGAAAATGGTTCCACGGAAGCAACAGAGTAAACAAAATACTATAAAAAGGCAATCCTTATTTCCTCTATGGTATTGATTTCCACAGGTAAGATACTGTGGCAGATCAACTATCAGGAGTCTTAAGTGGTAAAGAACTTCCCTGTGCAAAACCAGAAACTGAAATCTGAAATTGCATAGCACATTCAAACACACCTCTAACCCTACAACTAACAAAGGCATACTCAACGTGAGCTAGAAGGCTGCCACTGCCCAACACTCATCAAAAATTCAAATACCTAGTACCAATTTGTGAAGAAACATATGCATTTAGGTTCTCAACTCCTGTGAGACCGTGCATGTTTTCAAGAACTTCCACCTAAGTCAGATCTTCAAAACAGGCTTGTTAACAGTCGTAAAGTGGGTAGATTGCACCACTTCAGGTAAACAGCAGGATTTGAAAGACAATCCATGGAGAGCTGGACGGACAAAATCCCAGACTGGTGAGAGAAAGCCCAGAATCTCCTTACGTATTACTGTAGGTCATGGGAAGATTTTACCTTTCACCATTTGTTACTCTGAAGTTCACCTGACTGAAACCCAAGATGATCTTTTCAAAAAGAAGCAACAAAGGAAATAGGTTCCAAGGACTTCTTTTTCCATGTATGAGGATTAAAAGATTTCTCAAGCAGGGAACAACGTAGAGGTTGGTGAGAAAAGCATTACATTTTTTAGCCCTTTTAAAAGTGATCTTTACAAGTGGGATAAACACGCTTTTCTTTCACGGAGCACTCTCAGCAGGAACAAGAGCTACCGTTACCTTCATCAAGGTCAATTCTGACAAGGGTAAGGGGGAGGGGAAGAAAAAAAATCCAAACAAACAAAAAACCAACCAGAAGTAATATGTACTAGTAATGTGTACTAGGCCAGAGCCTCTGCTTTGTGAAAAAAGCATGTTTTATAAAAAAAAAAAACAACTTAAGAAACAGCCTATCACCTCCTAGTAAACAGCTCTTTAGAAAACAATAGCAGAACCATCTTGGATTCAACCTAACAATCTTAGATTCATCCTAACAAAGAATATTCTCTGCACTGTTCTTCTCTTCACTTACAGCTTCTTGTATATAATACTGAGACTAAAGTCCATCAGTTCTTTTGAACATTAAATCTGCTGACAACTACCAAGGTGATTCCATAATTTTGCCAGTTTCAAGGGCAATGAGGATTTCAACTTGCAGAAAAGTGAGTTTCTCGTTAACAGAAAAACAATGAGAAAACAAAGAAGAGAGGAAACTGTCCACCGCCAGTATCTGGAAGAAAGTGTTTTATAGGCAACAGGATCATCCAGCACTAAGGAGATGGCATTTTTTCAGTTCAAAATTTCATTAGCCTTGGAATAAAATATGTGTAAGTACAAGAAGGCCAGTGAGCACCCCTATTATGGTTTAACAAACAGTTTGAGAGAGACAGAGCAGCGAGGTTCATCTGCTAGAGTATCAAGTTTGAGTGCAAAACAGGAGAAGGATTAAGTCATTCTGCAACTGAAGCAACCCAATTAATTTGACCGGCTATTCACATTCTCAGAACCAAAAAGCCTTCTGAAGCCTTCTGGACTTCTGGAGAATCTTTGTCTTCAAGAAAGGTGGATTCCAGCACTTTGGAAACTACCTGGATTGCTGCTCAGAAAATAAAACACTTTCACCATTTTCAGTCCAGGGTGAAAACAGACTATAGGGAAAGCCCAAAGTTCAGGAGTTTCACAAACCTTTTTAAGGTAATACCTTCTCATCTCAAATTCTTCTGGAGCATCTGGTACAATTTGATCCTTAGGCAACTTCACATTTGTTCTAACCCTTTTCCGAGATTGACTATGGGGCTGTTCTCAAAAATACTGTGTAAGACTCAGACATTTATTCATATAACAAACAGAAAACAATTTATCAAGGAAAACTGTTTTCTGATTCTGGAAAGCAAGTAAGAAACAAAAGTGTTTTGGGGAAAAAAATCTATAATGAGTGAGAAAAATAGGTGAGCTTGTGTGAGAAAAAGAAACACAGAGAGGTTACTTATGTCACTACCTCTACATCAACCGCCTTCAACTAGAAGTTTAAGTTTCCTATTTCTACACTAAAACACTGCATCAACAACTGCAATAGAGCCAGAGCTCTAAAGAATTTTTTTTCCCCACAGACCAAATCCAAGAACCAGATTCGTGTATGCTTGTGCACACATCTGTCTGCACTCTCCTGCTAGCAAGCAGCTACATAGTTTGCACATCTGCTTTTCCATGACTAACACTATCCAACTGCACGTCAGAGGAGAAAAAGGAAAATGCACTTGCAAAGCACGGAAGAGGTAAAGAAAAAGCATATGCAACAAGCATGGAGAATCAGCCCTGTAAGGCAGAAGGCTTTCCGCAGGCAGCAAGGCAAGAGAGCCGGGCTCAACACAGCCTTTCCACTGCCTGGGGATGGTTCCTGGCAGGCACACCTCTGAACGTCCCCATGGCCATCTTAGGGTTGCACATTACCCCCTTCTCACTAAAGGGGGGAGGACACACTGCTTCCAGGGGAGGGCCCAGCACAACAGCTTGCTACAGTAGGATAAAAAAGTTAAGGAAAAAGTAATGCTAGGAGAAAACCTTTTCCATTATTTGTCACAGAGGTAAATGGAATACTGTGATGGATGTAATTTAGAAGAGCCCAGTGTTCAGCTAGGACACTTGTTACTGTGTTTGCATGAGATATAATACAGAGCTTTAAACTCTGGGATGGAGAGGGGCACAAATATCAGGCTTGTACCTGGCAAGGTGTGGGATAAGATGCAAAGATTACGGGGACAGGATGCTAACCAGAGTGCTCTGATGGTGACTCTGAAATGTGCTGGCCACACTGGATCACACTTGCAGTCTTACAGAGAAGAGTCAGGGACTCCTGAGGTAATAGAAGCAACAGGGAAACAGTTCAAAGGAATTAAGGGGTGTTCCTCTAGGAAGGTGACATGGCCAACAGCCCAGCTGAGGTGCCTTTACACCAAAGTACACAGCACAGGAAACAAATAGGAGGAGTTGGGAATCACCATACTGATGGGAAGTTATGATCTTGAAAATCTCCTGACTGGAGTGTACCAATGACTACAGGCTGTTCAGAACAGACAGGAAAGGAAGGAGAGGTGGAGAGGTGCCCTCTACATCAAGACAGGGATTAAGCATGAAGAGCTGACTCTGAAAAACAGCCATAAGACTGAAAGCCTGTGTGTAAAAATGAGAGAACAAGGCAACAAAGGCAACCTCGTGGTCAGAGTCTACTATGGGCTGCCTGATCAGGGAGGTTCCTGACAAAGTCTTCTTGCTCCAGCTACAAGAGGCATTGTGCTGAAGGCTCCTGTCCTGCTGGGGGACTTGAATCGCACACACCTGCTGGAAAAGTAGCATAGCAAGCAGTAGGCAATGCAGGAGACTCCTGGGATGCATGGTGGAGAGCTTCTTGAGCCAGGTGACAGACAGCCCTACCAGACAGGGTGCAATACCAGATTTCATGGTCACCATCATAAGCAAAATAACTGGGGATGTCAAGACTGGAGGCAGCCTTGGGCTGCAATGACCTTGCAATGGTGGAGTTTGCAGTCCTGGGGGACTATGGATCAGGTAAGCAGTGAAGTCAGGCCACTGAACTTTTGGAAAGCAAACTTCCAGCTCTTCGAGGAGATAATCAACAGGATCCCCTTCAAGACTGCCCTCAGGAACAAGGGAGTGGAAATGAGCTTGGCAGATCTTTAAGGAAGTCTTCCATAGAGAATCAGAGCTAGCAATCCCCAAGAACAAGAAATTGGGCAAGGAAAACAAGAGACTGGCAGAGCTGAGTAGGGAACTGGTGACTGTACCCCCTCTGATAAACAACTCTGGAGAACAGGTAACAAGAGACAAGAAGGCTGGGAAATCCCTCCTACTGTAAGAGCAGGTCAGGTTCACGACTACCTGAGGACCCTGATTGTACTGAAGTCTATGGGACCCAGTAAGATGCATCCCAGATTCCCGAGAGAATTTGGTGATGTAGTTGCCAAGCTATTCGCTATGGTATTTGAAAAGTCATGGCAGCCAGGTGAAGTCCTAGGTGACTGGAAAAAGGGCAACACATCTTTAAAAAGGGTAGAAAGGAGGACTCAAAATCATTAACTTGTCTATCCCCTCTCTGTGTCTGTGAAGATCATGGAACAGATCCTCCTAGAAACAATACTAAGGCACATGGAGGACAGGGAAGTGATTCAGGACAGCAGCAGAGCTACACCAAATGAAAATCCTGCCTGACCAACCCAGTGGCTTCCTATGATGGAGTAACTACATCACTGGATAAGGGAAGGGCTACAGATGTCATTTATCTGGACTTCTGTACAGCCTTTGACATGGTCCCCCACAACACCCTTCTCTCTAAACTGGGGAGAGCTGGATTCAATGGGTGGACTGTTATATGGATATGGAATTGGTTGGATGGTCACATCTGGACAGCTGTCAACAGCTCAGAGTCCCAATGGGCACTGGGGATGAGTGGTGTCCCTCAGGGGTCCCTACTGGAACCAGTGTTATTAAATATCTTCATTGGTGACAGAGGGATCAAGTATACCCTCAGCAAGTCTTGCAGACAACACCAAGCTGAGCAGTGTAGCTGGCACACCTGAAGGATGGGATGCCATCCTGGGGGATCTGGACAAGCTTGAGAAATGGGCCCATCTGGCTTGGGCCAACCCCTGGTATCAATCCAGGCTGGGGGATGAGCAAGTCAAGAGCAGCTGTGCTGAGAAAGATGTGGGGGTGCTGATGGATGAGAGGCTGGACATGACCCAGCAATGTGTGCTCACAGCCCAGAAAGCCAATTGTATCCTGGGCTGCATCAAAAGCATCCTGGGCAGCAGGTTGAGGGAGGGGATTCTGCCTCTCTACTCCACTCTGGTGAGACCCCAAGTGCAGTGCTGCATCCAGCTCTGAGGTCCCTAGCACAGGAAGGACAAGTTGGAGCAAGTCCAGAGGAGGTCATCAAAATGATTAAAGGGATGGAGCACCTCCGCTATGAGGAAAATTTTAAGAATTGGGATTGTTCAGTCTGAAAAAGAGAAGGCTTCAGGGTGACCTAATTGTGGCCTTCCAGTAGCTAAAGGGAGCCTATGAGAAAGATGGAGAGAGACATTTTACAAGAGTATGTAGTGACAGGACAAGGGGTTTCAAATGGAAAACAGAATGGGTTTAGATTAGATTTAAGGAAAAAAAAAAATCTTTATGATGATAGTAGTGAGGCACTGGCACAGGTTGGCCAGAGCAGTTGGGGATACCCCATCTCTGGAGAGTATTCAAGGCCAGGTTGGACAGAGCTCTGAGCAACCTGGTCTAGTGGGAAGTGTTCCCTGCCCACAGCAGGGAGCTTGAGCTTTAAGATCCTTTCCAACTCAAGTCACTCTATGAGTCCATCACAAAACAAAGTGCACACACAAGACAACAGTCTCTAACTCTGAAAGTTCAGTCTTTTAACTAGGTTAAAAACAGACCCAGACAGAAGAATGGAGAGCACTGAAAGGTTACATACTATTTGTCATACACAAAAAGTAAGAAATATTTCTTGCAGCCCAAAATAGGAAGGATTAGGAACAAATAATTTTAAAATTAAATGAGATTGTGAATCTGAGTGACAGGAAAATCAGAATAAGATGGCAAACAATGGATGAAGGATGATTTAAATTAAAAGTCACGTTTTCAAGTGAGAGTCTGAGAACTCTCTATGAATCCAAGAACAATTTTTAACTTTGTGCCAGAAGAAGATGAACATGGAGCAAAAAAGGAAGCTCTACAAGACTCTGGAAGAAAGTGACTGAGTTACCAAAAGCTACTCAAAGACATGGCATTCCAGGATAAAGGAAAGGGAAGAACAAGCAAAACTTGAGTGAACCCCACAGAAAAAGCCTGAAGCAATGAAAAACAGCCTCAGCAAAATACAGTGGAAAGCAAGGAGGTAATCAAAAGAAGGCACAGACAGAAAACAAAGGTGGAACAACACTTTAAAAGCAGCATAGCTGATAGTGACAAGGTAGCTGACGGAAAAAAGGAAGATATCACCGTAAACACTGATTACAGCTGTACCAGAGCACAACTGAAGCCACAGTGGAGGACAAGAGCCCCAGACAATGCATTTAAAGAATTTTGAGATGAAAAAGGAGAAAGGAAATTAAGAGGTAGCTGCAAAGGCAAGAGAGGCCACAGGCATTTTGTATGCTTTTTTTAAAAAAAGTGAGAAACATGTCTACAGGTATTATGCAGGAAAAGAAAAGACAGGAGCTCAGCAAGTTATTAAAAAAGAGAAAAAGGACACAAAAGTTCAAGGAAAGTAAAAAGATTCTCTTGGATAGTGCCATAAGGGTTAAGAAGAAAAAATATTCTGCTTGTAAGAAGATGACTGCGACATTTGCAAGAAAGTCATAAAGGGTAGGACAAAGCATATTCAATCAGAAAGTCATCAAGATCCCATGAAGAGAAAGAACTAGATGTCAAACAACATGCAAAACCCACATAAAAATGTGGATAACGGGCTACTATTTAACAAGTTTGATTAGAGCCTCTCAGCACAGAACGTTTCTGCTGGACTTCTGTCTTTTGCAGGTACAAGAACATAAAAAAGATCACTGGAGGGCAACTCAAGTGGTTCAAGAACCTGCAAAGAAGGCATTTCCTACTGGGAAAACTAGAATCATAAATTAAAGACACACCCTAAAAACAGTAAAAAGAGAAAACTCAGGCTGGAGAGATCCAAATTCAAAATACTGGTGAACTGTAAGACATATGAAAGCATATTCTGCATTGCAAGTAGAATCCAAACGATGGTGGAGATCCTGAAAGGAACCTTGCAATTATCAGAGATAAGGAATTCAGCAGTTGCATCAGAAGGAGCAGCAGGCATGGCTCGACCAAAACCAGTGAAATTAACTGACTATGTTTAATGAGAGGCTAGAAACAAGAATGCAAGCCAAATCAAGTTAGGGCAAAGAAGCATGTAATTACTGTCAAAGAACATTCAGAACAAGCCAGGAACCAAATTTGAAGAGAAAAAGCTCATGGGAAGGAAACAAGCATGCTGTATGTAACAATACAGAGGAAAGAACATAAAAACTGGATAAAAAGGAAGAATCTGAAGGCAACAGGAAAAAGTAGTCTCATCTCTCTTCCACAGCATGACCCACAGCAAAACACAATACAAAAGATAACCATAAATAAAGGGATACTGTTGATGCCAAACCAAGCCACGTAACTGCGGCTTCTGCCTCAGGAAATCAAGAGCAGCGAGTGGCTCCATCCACAATGAGGTGGTTGCAAATACAAAGTTCTTCCTTTGTCCCTCCTTTAATTTTATCTACTTCTCACTCCCTGTGTACTCGCACTCTGGAGAAAGTCAGTTATCAGTATCCTTTGTGGTATAATTAATACCAAATTCATTGATACTAAACCCACCCACATTTCACTCAGACAGTGATTCTACTCAATCCAGTTTATTTTGTGAGTGCTGTAAATTCTCTTGCAGTTGTGTAACATGTATTACAGGTGCAGTTAACTGACACTGGAAGAGACTCCCGCAGAAAGCAGAGCCAGCTTTGAAGCCAGATCCAACCTCAGATGCAAAGTGGGTTGCTTAGGGCCTTGCCCAGTCAAATTTGTGCATCTCCAAAACCAGTGTATTCCACAGCTGTTCTGTCATTTCTCCTCCCTCAAACAATGTTTGACCCTCCTCACTGAAATATTCTGGGTAATTGAACTGGAATTTTTTTTCCTGCAATTGTGTCTGCTGCCACTTGTCCTTTCACTATATGACTCGAAGAACAGCCCTAGAGAATATTTGATATCTATCAGGATAGAATAAGGAGTGGAAAAAAGATCACTGTAGCCACAAAAAAGCCTTTGGACATCTAGAACTCTTACTAGGTAATGAGCATCCAGCTTTTTGATGTCCAAAAAATCTGTCTGATTAGGTGTGGCAGAGATCTAAAGAAGGACATCAAAAGGACATCACTACAGATTTATTCAAAATAAAAAATGATTGTTTAGGACATGAGACAAGAACAAGGAAAAATGGTATTCCAAATGGTGTATGTATATATATATTGCAAATGAAAGAAAGTAATTTTGTATAGCAAGGTCAGGTACTCACCATCTCTCTTGCAATCTCCACAGCTTCCTGCAGCCCATAGAGCCTGCCACAGACCAGGTAGATCCCATTGGCCCAGAGAATACAACCCTCATGGACCCAAAATTCATTGCTGTCAAGAGGTAGTTCAGGAATTTGTAACTCCAGCTCAGTGCCACCTTCTGAAGTGGGCATAGAGGGTTTTGAGTCCAAAGGAGTCTTTTCACCACCACTGCCACCGTCAGTGGTTGCTTTTTTACAAGACGCTCCCCTTGAAAGTGACCGAGAGGCTCCGCTACAGTCCTCGGAGCGGTGCCGCCTCTTAAAGCGGGGATGAGCAGCGAGGCTTCTTTGTTCCTTCTGTTGTTGCTGTTCCTCCTCCTCTTCTGTATCTGTCTTGGAACCATTAGAAGCACTTTTGTGCCGTACCTTGACCTTGCTCTGCATTTCTGTCGCCCTCTTTGGAGGCGGGTTCTTGGGCAAGGTAGCTGCGTAATCCTGGGGGTAGAAAGGACCAAAGAGGTCACCCATGTTACGATAGCTGGCCCATTTGCCACACAGGCAGCAAACCAGATGCCCTAAGACAGAAGACTCTGTTACTACAGGGCCTTGCAGCATGAAAGTTGAGGTGGGCAGCACTTTGCTCTCCGCATTGCTAGGAGGGGGTGTTGAAGACCTCTGTCCTTTTCGACCCCTCACCAATTTGTTCTGCTCCTCTTCCTCTGCATTTATGATTGTGCACACAGCGCCTAATTCACACTTGTTTACCACATGGATATAAGGGAAAAAGGACTTATTCTTGGAGTCAGTTTTATCTACAGACTGGGTAGCGTATTTAAGCTTGATCTCTGGTTCTTGAGGCTCCACAATCGGAGCAGCCCGTCTGGGCTTTCGCTTCCGTGGCTGTGCTGCAGGTTTTCGCCTCTCCCTCCTTTGCCTCTTGGGCTTTGGCTCCCCAGCACCCGCCCCCTCTGCAGACTGTGATGGTGCTGGTGGGGGCGGTGGGGGTGGGGGCAGCTGCTGCTGCTGCTTCTTCTGCTTGTTCACGCTTCCAATTGGTCTCCCCTTCTTCTTTCCAGAGGGGAAATATCCCTTTGGAGGGAAACCATCTGGCTTGGGTGAAATGTTTGTCACATCTCCATCTTTTTCCTCAGACTTTGGATTTGGTTCAGAAATAAACACACTGGAAGGGGAAATTGTTTTTGAGTCGGAAAAGGTCAGAGTTCCAGCTCCACTTACAGATCCATCAGACCTTCCCTGACCACCCGATTTCTGAGGTGGTGGTGGAGCTACACTGGATCCTGCTCCTTCTTTACCAACACTGGCAGCTTCAGGGACCTCTTTTTTGTTTTTATCATCCTCACTGCTTTGCCACTCTTCCGAAGATCTTGGAGCAGTTTTTTCACCAGTTGTATCCTGGCTTGCTGGCCCCACTTGATCCGAAATCTCTGCTTTTCTCTTCTCAGCCTCCGATCCATGACCAGCCACATTTCCTCCTTCGGGTCCACTCTTAAGGGACAAGATGTCATCAAGAGTGACAGTATCCGGACCAGTTTCAGCACTGTTGGTAGAAACACTTCTCCTAATATTGGGAGATGTAATTTTTTGAACAATAGCTTCCAGTTTTAATCCTCGCCCCTTTCTTGGGGGCAGTATTTTGGTCTTAGCCGGGCTTGTGAGGGAAACAGCAGGACAATTCCTATTATCAGGGCTGGGCAGGTCCTTGAAGGACTCTCCCTTTGGAACTGACTTGCCAACATCTTGGCTTTGAGATGAATGGGCATAGGAGTTGTATGTTTTATCAGCTCCTTCTTTTGCTGAAGTCATTAGTCGCCCTTTATCTTCACTGCCACTGTTCTTCATATCGTGTGGCTGTCTTTTGGTAGGGATAGGCGAGATGAAAGAACGGACTCTCCTCCTCATAATTAACGGATTTTGAGGAGACTGGTCTTCCTGGCCAGGGAGCCTGAGCATCGCGTTGCTAGGCTTGGGCAAATCTGCAGATTCCTCTCGTCGATGCCCATCGCTTTCTTGAGGGCAAAATCTTTTTTGGTTGGCTGCTCCAAGAGGGCCGCTGCTTTTGGCAGGTGAAGTTTGCCGAGAGAGGTCCCAACCAGATTCATGATGCTGCAACTTCTGATTGCCGTGTTTTAGTTCGGAGCACTTACTCGGAGTCCCATCACTCCCCATAACACAGCGCCCAGCTTCCTGGCTTCCAGTATCATGGTAGGAGCTACCTTGAAGATACATCATTCCATCCTTGTCATTTTTTAAGGGACTCCTTACTCTTTCCAGAAACTGCTGTTGTCTTGGGCTCTTCCTTGCTCCTTCCTGCCTGTGCTGAGCTGCAGCAATCACACCCTGAGCAGTGCTACTTGCCCAATCTTTGTATTCTTCTTGCTGTTGCTGGTATATCTGTCTCTTGTAATGATACTGGGAATTCAAACTCTGGTTGGGGTCACCAAAAGCATGAGGCCTAGCATTTGTGTGATATGCTGAAGCCAGAGATGGGCCTTCCGAATTCTGAGGGTAAACAGAATGCAAGGAACCCCTGCTAACTCTTTCAGACAGTGTCATGTGTGGGTTCATGTGATGCAGATCCGCCCCTGGGCCTCTGCTTCGGCCTGGTGACATTTTCAGCTTATCAGCAAGATCCTGATATTGAGAGGGTGATTTACCCCTTCCAGTTCTGCCAGGTCCTCGTCTCATCTGTGTTGATCTGCTGTCCTGCTGGGGAATGTAATCTGGAGCAGCATCGGAGACTGCAGCTCCAGGGCTGGCATTGCCTCGGAAAGATTCATGCTTGATGCCAGCAGGATGACAGTGGTCTGTTTTTTTATTATTGAGACTAGCTGAGCTCTTTGACTGTTCAAAATCTTCTTCCTTTATTTGCCCACTGTGAGCTTTCATCTTTGTTTCCATGGATACTAAACCACCAGGGAGTATTACTGACTGGCTCAAGCCAGGGGCAAGACGTTCACTCCTTCCACTTCTGGCCTCAGGACCCATGTGCCCCATGGGGTGAGGGCCAGGATCTCTTACAAGTTGCCTTAATGGGGATATGTCACAGATCACTGATCTCCTCTCTGAGAGTGCCCCCGCTTCATGGGCAGAAGACTGAGACTCCACATCAAACTTTCTAGCAATAGGGTAATCAGCTAAATTTATCTGCTTCATGTCTGGGGCTGCACTGCTAGACTTTCTATCCCAGGGACCCCAGTGAGGGCCTTCCAGGAGAGACCCCATGCTTTTGTTCAAGAGGCCTCTATTGGTCAATTCATTGGTTTGACTAATTAAAACATTGGGCCTCATGGCTCCCTCCAAACTCCCAGCCATCCCAGAATGCTCCTGTGCGTTCCTAGAATACCTTCTGTCTGGATGATGGTGGTACCCCTGTAAAACCTCCTGTAGTAGGCTAGGAAACTTCTCATTCCGGCCTTTGCGCTCACTGTGCCCTGGAAAATCCCCCTTTTCTTGACCAGGATACTGTGGAAAGCCCCCAATATTTCTCTGTATACCAGCTGCTATATTATCCTTGTAGCTGTATCTTAAACTGCCAGGAGACTTGGAAGATTCTGTTCTTGCAGGAAAATTTGGCCCAACAACTGCATGACCAGGCTGGTTGTTCCCCTCTCCATTATGATTAGTGTTATCTCCGCTTTTGCTCCCTTTACTTCCTCCTTGAGTTTCTGGCTGTGTCCCTGCATGCCCAGACTCTTTTGCCCCACTAGTGCTAGCTGGTGCCTGAGTGGCTGTGGAAGCATCATCTTGCACAGGTTTATCTTGTCCACCTGACTTTTCTACTCTTCCTGCCATGGCTTCCCGGGAGACAATCACCCCAACTGCCTTTTCATTCACTTTTGGGGCATTTTCGACAGCCACCACAGCCTCCTTCCCATCAGGGGAGGCCACATCTTCCCTAGCTGCAGGACTGCTGCTGCTGAGTTTTGATGGCTCATTCTGAGAGCCTTGTGCTGGTGAGGAGTTGGGTCTCTCTAAATTACCCCCTTTGTAAGTGGTGTCTGAGCTGGTGCTCTGGCCACTCAGCTGTCTCACCCTTTCCCCGTGATCCTCTGAGCTACTTGAACAGCCACCATCAAGGGACTCTGCCATGGGAGACTTGAGTTGCTCCTCTGCCTGGGAAGAGCCTTCTGAGTTGGTGCAACTGTCGGCCTTCTTTGAAGAGGATGATCTTTTGGAACTTTTTTTCTGAGGTGCCAAGGCATCTGAGAGCAACATGTGCTGGACTGTGTTGGGCAGATTGGCCACTTGAGAACTTAAAGCACTCAAGCTACTCAGCCCTGGATCTGTGAGCCTTTTTTCCTGCAGTCCTTCCAGCCCAAACCCCTTGAATCCACCTGCATGAGCATTGGGGCTTGGCATCATAGATGGTGTAGGACTAAGCTGAGGCATCATCTGCAGGATTCGGTTTCTAGAACCCATGGACATGTTGCCTTGCCCACACTGGAGATTTTCTCCACCTGGCATGAGTGGAGAAGGGGTAGAGCTGCAACTTGGAGACTGAACCACAGATGCAGCAGGAGATGGATTAGAGATTGGACTGAAGTTTTGGTGGAACTGCATCGGTGACCTTACAGGAACTTCAGTCTGGCTGTACTGTCCTACTTGGCTTTGAAGAGAGAGCTTGGTGGCAGTGTTTGAATACTGCATTACGTGCTGAGGTGGGTGCTGCTGCTGCTGCTGCCCCTGCTGCCCACTCTGGGGCAGCTTAGACTGCTCAAAGCTTTTCATGGGTTGAGTCTGAAAGCTGTAGTTTGACTGGGTCCCATAGGCCTGTGCATTGGAACCCACAGCATGGCCTTCATACTGCGACCCAGAATTCACGTTGTAGCTTCCGTCATAATTCTGTCCTGACTGACCAAAACGCTGTGGGGAGGGGAAAGAGGAGGAGGAGGATGACGCAGGTGGTTGATAGTGTTGGCTGAACTGACCCACTCGTAGCTGGTAGCCAGAAGCAGAGGAAGGCAGGGTGGATGGACGCTGCATTGGCTGCAAGTGTGAGGTGCTAGAGGCAGACTGGCTGGAAGCCTGGGGTAAAGGCTGATGAGATTGATAGATCTGCTGTCTCAGCTGCTGCACCTGCTGCTGCTGGCTAGAAGCCTGCTGCTGATACTGGGCACTCCCTGGAGAAAACGGACCAGTATAATCCTGTTGATAGTGGGATACACCCCCAAGGGTTGAGTGTTGTGTTTGAAACTGGCTCACATGTCCCTCACTCCCATACTGACTCCCAAAGCTACTCCCCTGAGGGGGCCCATAGCTCTGTACTGGTCCAGAAGGCCTGCGCTGAGGTGGCTGCTGCCCTCCTGACACCACTGGATCTTTGTTGGCAGCCATATAGTAAAACTCTCCTGCTTCTTTTCTGAAACCTTGGTAGCTCTGATGGCCAGAGCTCTCACCAGGCATAGCTGTAGAGGCTCCTGTTGCTCCACGACGTCCACTACCAGCGCCTCCTCCAAAGCTCTGGAACATCTGGGCCTGCTGGCGGGGGCTGAACTCTTCCAGTCGGGATGAAGTGTGCACTTCCTGTGGGTAGCTCTGCTGGTTTCCGTGATAACTACTTTGCTCCCGAAAGGACTGCATGCTGTTCAGCAGCAGAGCAGCAGCTCGAAAGCCCTCCTAAACGGAGAGAAAAAGAAAGAGAAAAAAAGGTGTAAGGCCTACATTTCTCAGTCACACCAGTACCCCTGCCCAATCTTACGGATTTAACAGCAAGTACAATTTAGTATTTATCTCCTACTTTCTGGTATACCAATGTTTAACCCCCCTTCTTGCAACTTGACAACCTTCTAAGTAAGGGGAATCACTAATTTTCAAAAAAATACAGGCCTGTAGCCCATTACCAGCTGGAGTACATTTCCAGCATTAATTAGTATTTCCCCACAGTCATTTACTAACCAGGTGTGTTTAACAGACCCTGAAGAGAGAAACTTCCAACAATATTTGCAAATCCTCACCCTCCAGCTATGGCTAATACTGGGAGTAATCCTGTACTTTGCTGCCACGCAACAAGAACCCTGTAACACTGTCAAACCACACTTGGCTTTACCAAAGGAATGGTATCTAAGGCCCATGTTTCACACTGGAAAGATCTCTATTACCAACTGACCAAAGCTCAAACAAGATACCTCAGTGAAAGAATCTATAGGAACTTGTGAAAGAACTGGCATTTCCATACTCAATGCTCAGTTCAAGTATTCCAGTGACACTCCTACGTGAAAAGCAACATAGCAAGACAACACATTGCATTTCCCACCCCATGTGCTTTGCTTTAGAAGATAGAAAGTTAGAACAAGCCCACTCTATTTGAGTAACACAGTCTACAACTTCACCCCTTAGGACTTCTGTATTACCTTCAATGAAACTTCACTGAAAATACATCAGAATATATATTTTGTAATACCATGTATGATCGTCAACATTTACATAATCAACTCAAAAGTAAATGCATTCCAGGAAGGCTCTCCTTCATAGTTCAACCTATTATGCAGTGTGTGGAATCATGACTCACCCTCAACAACCAGACCACAGCTGCAGAACTGCCTGGGGACCCTGGCTAGTCCCTCTATAGAAGCCTGACACATCAGTAGATGCACTAAGGAAAGTATGGTAATGAACAAGTATACAGAGGTACACTGCCTTTAATGAATAAATAAATAAAATTAATTAACAGGCAACAAAAGCATTTCATTTCTGAAACACCTTTTAGTTTTCTCTTCCTGAAGACAAAATGCAATAAAGCCACCTGGAGACACCCTTCCTCTAAATGAATGTTAGGACAATGTTCACACTTTTCCAGGAAAAAGAACCCTGACTCCTCACACTGGAGGTTTCCTGGAAGACTTGCCTGCATTATGTTCTTCATTTAGCCATGTTTTGTGCTTGCCACTTTCAACTGAATCCACTGAGAATGGAAGTCTATCTTTGCACTTAAATTTTGTTCGAGTGGATCACTAGTCACAAGAAAACAGGCATATAAATGCGATGCAAGCATCATTCTCTTTTCCCATCTGCCTCCCAAGGTTATTCTTTGTTTATTCACATATAGGTTATCTACAGAAGGCTCTAACTCTACCATTAGGGTCTTTCATCTGGGTTTCTATCTGTGCATGTAGGCTACAGAACACACAGGCACAAAACCACCCCACTGCACTGTGTTTCTCCATAGCCCCTCTCTTCTAACTCAAAGACATCTTTGTGTTGCAGCCTTGGTTCATGCAGCTTGATGTACATAAATTGTACATACATTGCCAAAATCAAAAAGCAACTGTCAAACTGTTAATACTTCGAATTCTGTCTCTCTACCCTTCTAGGAAGTCAACTTTACTGCTCTTTTAATCTTGTATTTTAAGTTGTATTGTAAGAGAGATTTGCTGTTCTGCTGAACTTCCACTTTCCTAGCATTTTAAGGACTACATGTATTACATGAATAACACTTCTGTGAATGCCACACTGTGCCGATCTGTCCGGTTTGGGCTTATTATGGATAAACCACTCCTTTTTCTGAATCATTGCTTTTGATGTTTCATCAGTTTGAAGCTCCAGCCCTATTAGGATAGGGCTCTAACTGGGATACCCAACACAAGCTTCTTTCTTCCTTTTTGTGTGACTTGCTGTTAAGGTGAAAAAAGAGGGGGGAAAAAAAGCAGGAAAGAAAACTTTCTTCATATTTTCTACATATGTTATCAAGCCAAAGGTAAGAGAACATCTACTGTACATGGCAGATGTTAGAAAGCAGCTTCCCTAGATAAGCAGTTTGGAGCTCTGCAATCAGCAACATTCCTGTGCTGTGGAGATTGTGCACGCCCCGGCCATCACGTGCTGTGCATCCTCTTTTCATGAAGGGATGCTTTCCATCCTCTCACAAGCTCAGCTCCCACAGTATCTCTGACTCAAGTTTAAATATGACTTTAATAAAGCTTATTTTGCATAGTCTGAACAAGATCTCAGGAAGTCTCCTTTGCATTAACATCACACAAAAATTTGGATCACAGATGATATTCATTCTTCTCTAACATTACTAATGGGCTTAAAAATGTACATTACCTTGAAAATCTTAAGTGTTAATGATGCTAGGAGACATTCTTAAGATTTCCTCACTACTAAAAAAGAATTATTTTAGTTATATAATGAACAGAAACAGCACAAGATGCTATAGAGCACCTTTAGGAACAAAGATACAGTAAAGGTCAACCTGAGGCACAAATTCTTATCCCCCATAATCTCATGGAGTCATGTAACATTTATTTAGTCCAGAAGTTATACATGATAAAACAGAAAGAACTTTTTCTCCTTCAATTTATATATTTTATTTATTTATTTTTTACTTCTTGGAATTTACAAACAAATAAACAAATAAACAAATAAAAAGTTTTCATCAGGACAACACCTGCTTTGAATATCTCACAAGGAGCTTCACTTGAGTAACACAACCAGCAGAACAGTTACCAAAAAAGCATTTCATTAATAGCAGGAGTAAAAAAAGACAGGAGGTGCTTCAATCCATTACATCATTGATAACTTAAAGACATATAGCACATTTCCTGTCATTAATGTACTATAAATACAGGACTATTACAATTACTATTGCAATAATCTTTCTTAATAGTACAAGCCCTGGAAAGTGGTTAGATCCAAGTGCCACGTTTGCAGAAAAACCACTGAGATAATCCCACGGGCAAGCCTTGTTAATAAAATACATTCAGAGAGATGAGGCCTTCAAAATCTACCCAGATCCACAGGAAAANTTTTTACTTCTTGGAATTTACAAACAAATAAACAAATAAACAAATAAAAAGTTTTCATCAGGACAACACCTGCTTTGAATATCTCACAAGGAGCTTCACTTGAGTAACACAACCAGCAGAACAGTTACCAAAAAAGCATTTCATTAATAGCAGGAGTAAAAAAAGACAGGAGGTGCTTCAATCCATTACATCATTGATAACTTAAAGACATATAGCACATTTCCTGTCATTAATGTACTATAAATACAGGACTATTACAATTACTATTGCAATAATCTTTCTTAATAGTACAAGCCCTGGAAAGTGGTTAGATCCAAGTGCCACGTTTGCAGAAAAACCACTGAGATAATCCCACGGGCAAGCCTTGTTAATAAAATACATTCAGAGAGATGAGGCCTTCAAAATCTACCCAGATCCACAGGAAAAAAAAATTCTCTGATTACCTTTTTACTGGAAGCCTTTAAAGAAAGCATTCCCAGCTGCCCCACACACAGGAATGACACACCAGCTGCCAATCATATAAAAACCCCATAATAGTGGTAACACATCCACAATCCCAACAAAAGGGGCAAAGTCCTACCTCCAAACACGTGCTCTGTTAACAGCCACAAATGACACACTTGGATAGTACTTTCCAACATGCACAACATCCAAAGCCTTCCTCATTTATTCAAATGGAAGGTAAGACGCTGGCACAGCTTTCACTACTCCAGTGTCACACCTACACTCTCACTACACGTGCATCCAACTCTCTCAGTAAAGCTGCATGATTCTGAAATATTTATAGCCTGTAGCTGTAGAGCCATCTAAGCATATCCATCGAGAGATTACAGACTACATTCACTAGGCTAAGCACTTTCACTCTGCTCCAACACATTTGTTTCTTCCCCAATAGCCCAGTAATCAAAATTTGCCTTCAACCTGGCAGGAACAAAGGAAGCGTATCACAAGCTTGTGTGGCTGATAAAGGAACAGCCTCACTCACGGAATCACTGCACGTAAGTCTTAAATAGAAGCAATAGGACTTCTTATCCATACCTTAGATTTATTTGTGAAATACCTCAAGTTATTTCAGGCAGGCTTTCAACTCACCTTCTCCACATATAGTTATTTTTTAAGCATATCTACCATGCAGATTTTGTTTCTTAATTGTTTGGAACAGCTTCACAGAACTCTGTTAACACTGGAGTTCCTCAAAATATGGAGCTACTGCACTGTGACTCCACTCTGAGCAAGGTTATCAAATGTCAATCAACAGAATGCAAGCACCTTTCAGTGGTTCCTGCATGAATATCAGACTGCCCCCAACCACTGATGAACAGAATTCATCAGTACTCCCACTTCAAGAACACTGCCTGAAATGATCTTCTGCAACATCCTTGTGCTACACTTTCTTTAAGGACACATAAACCTTTAAAACTTTTTTGTCCTGATTATCAAAGACTGGACAAACGCAGGATAGCAGCCCATGTCTTCCCACGTAACACTGATGCCAAGACAGAGCACCACTACACACAGCTTGTAACAAGTGGGGATATGCCTAATTCTTAACGATAAAGGAGCAAATGAAACCACCACCAGCTCATTCTCTAGGACATAAGTGAGGTCTTTCCGCTTCGTTAAGTTTCCTTTAGATTTGGGTTGACTACTGCGACCCATCTGTGCACAGAAGTCTCAGGCAGCAGTCAAATGCAATAGATCTTCAGTGATGTGTCAAAAGCCTCTCACTTCCTAGAATGCTTATCAGGAGAGAAAGTGCAGCTACAGGCAGGTGACAAACAGCAAGACAGGATTTTTCATAGTCAAAAATGTACATGAACAAGTAATGAGGTTATAGAGTGTCCAGGATTCTGATTAAAATAGACTAACTTGCTAAATGCTGTGAAAATAACAGATCTACATAAATCTGCAACCACTTCTAGTCACACCTCACACAAAATGCAAAAATCACCATTTTACTCCTTCCCCATTTTATCTCCTTAAACTACCAGAGAAACACACATAACCAAAAAAACCTGCCCATCCAGAACCTGAGCACGTACAACTCAGGAGCATCTTTTGTCAGTAAACAAAGTCCACATTCCGAACTAAGCCAGAAATATGGGAGAAGAGGATTTCCATGTACTGAGTGCCATTTCCATTGCCAATGCCAAGCTGCTGACCCTCATTTCTGCAGGTACATGATTACTTGCACACCTGAGCAATGGCTGGGAATGGACTGACCTTGTTTCAGTTTTGGACGAACATTACTCTGTTCCAAAGTAGCTGCCTGTAAGAGAAGGCAAATCAGCCACAAACGCCACAAGGAGATGAATTTAAGGGTCAAACCTTATTGACTGCATTCAATAAAGTCACAGATCTAACTTATTTCTTCTAAATTTGATGCCTTTTTAAAAGAAAAACTGTTTTTCAACATTAGGTGTGATATGGAAGTAAACTAAGGCAGTCAACACTTCAAAAGGTCACCAGTTTGTCCAAGCAGTAGCACTGCTCACCTCTTCCAGAGAGTCATGTTTCTGATATTCTCTTATTCACCACCACTCTTCCAGAGAAAACAAGTCAGATCTGGTTCTCACCAAGCCAACACGATTTATTCTACAGAAGAAACTTTACACCACCACTCCAAACTGAAACAGTAGACAATTAATTGTCACTGGGCGTGCCAGGTCCTGTTGAAGTAGCTGAACTGAGATAAAGTATCTTGGAAAGCATATAAAAAATAAATTAAACCCAGAATACTGTGCTACTGGAGACTGAAAACTGTAATTCTAAAAATCACAGCATGCCTTAAAAATACCCATATGTAGCTGTTACAGGTGCTTAAGTGTAATAATAACACAGATTAGCAACATGGTTTGCAAATCAGCGCTAATACTGGTCTTCACAAAAAAATACCCACAACCTTATTTGGTCCTTCTCAGCGAAAGCCTCCATCAAAAAATTCCTCAAACGTGTTACAGCTTGGCCAAGTGAATTGTAACTGGTTTCCATCATCTCACAGAGACACCATGCCTTCCTTACAAAACTGTCTGTGCAGCCTTTTAGGAAGTCAGTTTGTATGAGCTTAAATCCAAACCATTAAGGAAATGGTTCTCACAGAACGGGTGAGGAACAGATGAGGGTGGCAGAAGGAGCACAGTGAGCTTTGTCACTTGAGAGAGGGGAACGCTCTGGGGATTATTGTGCTAGATAAGATCCACATTCACTTCTTTTTTCACATATTTCCCTGAGTGACCACAGAAAATTTTAGTAAGCCTGAGTCAGTACATCCTCTCTCACAGGGGAGATGTGAGCAGACATATTCAGAGCAACCAACTGATACAATAAAAGGCATCACAAACAAACAGAAACAAAAAAATAATCTAAATTTTCATGGGGCTATTATTTGGCTTCTGCTTTCTTCCCCTATCCCCAGAATACTAAAAAAATACCGCTTGGATAACACCAAATTGAAATTACACAAACAGATTTTTTTGCATCTGCAAGTCTCATTTACTAAGTGAACAAAACTAAAATACCATCTCCACTTCAGCTCTGCACTTGGAGTGAACTGTACTGTTAAATTCGTATTCCTAACCATGAAGAAAGAAGTTTGACAAGAACAACTTCTGTTTTACGCCAGTATTTAAGTTTCAGTGCTATGAAAACACGTATTTCTAGAAATACAACTAATGATCAAAGTTCAACAGAATTTTGGCTGATTGTAGACATCTGATTTTATTATTATGCCATTGGTTCTCAGCCTCAATTGACAGCACAGATGCACTTTAATGGCTTACAAAAACCCACCAACCACTCGCTGAAAGTTATCCGTCTAAACTTTCAACAGACACTGCTATTTTAATGAGAACCTATGCAAATCACTCAGATTCTATTTTATGTCACAGATGAAAACAACCATTTTGGTTTCACTCACAGGGTGAGGCCCCTTGTGGCCCAGCTGAAGAGGTCCAGCCTCCTGTGGAGCCACCACAGCCACTCAGGCTGCCAAGTCAGAGCCGTGAACTGACACGGCCGAGAGAATCCTGCAAGGGAGAGAAAAGCCACTCCTGACCTGACAGAGCCATTCACTGTATCATCACACAAATATCTGCACCAGCAAAACGGACACAGCAGGAACTGCTTAAGTGGCCTGGCTACTGAAGGGCACTTGAAATCAGAAGTTCACATTTAAAGATGAGGAGCCTTTTACACAGTAGTCAAACAACCCTTCCCACCATCAAAATGAAAATAGTACTGAAGCCTCAGCTCTCCTTAGGTTTTTTCTGCAAGCTGCAGATCACCTTCACTAACCCACTTCACTAGTCCTCCAAAAATTTCTGTAACTCATTACGTGCCTCTTTTTGCAAATTCACCTGTGTCCCTTCCTCCAACGTCTCCAAACAGTCAGACATCATGTCTGCCTTGGCAACACAGCAAAATCTGAGCAACCACTTCAAGGACAACTTTTGATGCTCTTCATCTCCTCAGACCTGTGAGACAGGAGGTTCAGCAAAGACACCACAACTCTCACTAATACCCTTCACCTTCCTGTTACAAAACTGAACACAGTGAAAAGCAGAAGCCCATTATTAACTGCAAGAGGAAAGCAGAGAAGTGCACGTAGGGTTGCCAGGTTCTATCTGTCCAACCTCCCACTTTCAGGGCAGAAATTTATCCAGTACCAAAGATACTCAGAACTATACAGCATTAAAAAAAACAACAAAATACCCCCAACAAGCCACAAAAAACCAAACCCACCACAAACCCCAAAATAACCACAAACAAAAAACACCACACCTGACACATTTTTAATTAACTTTTATAATTTATTCATACTAAGTAACAACCCCTGCCTTTAAAGTCCTAAATGCATTCTCTCTTCAAACTATGAAGAGTTGCTAAGAACACTTATAAAGATCATATTAAATATTACCTGTAATACATGTCCTTCTTTCCTATTCAATGCAGTCTATACAATTAAAGTTTTTTACTCTGTTTTACAATGGCTGGTGCAATGAGCCTGTAACTAAGGCTCCTGGGAGCTCCTCAAGGCAAATGCAGTAAGTTGACACAAAATCTCTACCAGTTATGTGCAAGTATTATTACAATACAGCCTGTGCACTGTATATAAGATACATATCCATTGATTAGGATAATACCACTTAGGTACATTATAGGCAATAACATTAAAATCAGGTGGAAATATGACCTTGATCTACTTAAAGTAACAAGTTAAAGAATTACTGTCCAATTGTAGAAAAGCTATACTCAAATTTATGTCCTCCAAACCTCTTACAGATAGTTTTTGTTCTTTTAAGAGAACACAAGAAATTTAGCTTTCACTTTCAATTTTCACTAGCCGAGGTTGTAATTCTTCCTATGAATTGAGCACTTCATCCCCCTAAATCAACACAGATTCAAGAGCAATTTTGGTGTGGAAGGTCTGCAAATACTACTGCTATGGCACACCTGAGAATGGAACAGCAAGGACATATCATGTTTGCTAATGAGGAGACAGAGAAGTAAGGCTTCTCTCTAACACAGGAACTGGCTGAACTTCCCTTGAAAAGAAATTCCAAGCATTTTTAACATTTTCACACTACAAGAACAACTTTTCCTTCTCTAACATTTCTACTTGTTTCCTACAACCTATGTCCTCTAAATATCACTTTGCTCATTCCTCCACACTTTAGATTTCACAGCATCTGCCCCATTCTAAAGCCAAAAGTTGAAGCAGACCCATTCCTACAGTAAGTAAGTGTTGTCTCCTGAGATTAAGACTGCAGCCACAGTCACACCCAGACAGGAGAAACAATTCAGACTAATGCAAAATAATTTCATACATTTAAATAACTCAAAGAGATCACTTAAGGGGCAGGACTATTGTCAGGAGTTCCTCCCGCTTCCTATCCACCCATCCCCACCCCTGTAGATTTCCTTGGAATTTTTCAGATTGGACCAGTTTCCTGAACCATCTCCTTACACATTCCCACTGTAGTTCCACTGGCATAACCAACAGACAGATGAAGAGGGGAGGCAGCAGACTGCAGTGCTGGAGAACTTCTGAGGTTTATACTTAGCCTTGGCCTAAAGCTCTTCAGTTGGTTCCCTCTCACCAACTCCCCCACTGAAGCAAGGAAAACCTTCCAGAAGCAAACTTTTCCATACCAGCTCCACGCATATGAAGTGATTAAACTTCTAACACACCTCAGTCAAACATCTGAAATCCTATGGTATAGGGTCAAACCAACAAACAAGACACTGTGCCCTGTCACTCTGAACCGCAGTTAACTCCAGCCTTCAGAGTTCTGCTGCTGCAGCCAAAGGCAGGGGGAATGACAACAGCAGTCAGACCACGCCACACCACAGGCACCAAATTAACTCTAATGAGCACAAGCAGTTCAGAGAAATTAACAACCTGCAACTAGAGACCTTCTCACCACCAGGGTTGAAAGCATTCTCCTTCCCCCAAGGATTCCTCTATTCCCACAGGGGCAGTGTCAGGCAGCATCTGAGGCTGGAGAGCTGACGGACAGAGCTTCCACTGCGTGTATTCCATCTCATATCCCAGCACATATATCCTGAGGGTAGGCAGCAGTGGAAAGCAAAGAGGAGGGATGAACCCACCACCAGAAAGGAAAGAACACCTCTGTAAATACAGATTAGTGGAGAATAAAGACACTGTACTCTGAGCATAGTTTTTGGAGAGGTTACAGTTAATACTTCAAAGTAAGACAGACGGAGCTTAGATGGTCTACTACTCTGAGAATCAGCCCCATCATTCTGTTAAACTTGAGTTCCTGCAGTCATTCATCCTGTTCACCAGAGAAGAGAGAAAAAAAACAACCCAGAAGACTCTGTTTCTTTCTCCACCCTGCCTCCCCTCACAAGGGCGATAAACAGAGACAATTAACACAAACCATCCATGATGGATTATTTATGTTTCATAATGCTAATGTACTCCTAGAGTTCTATGCAGGAAAAGAAAGATGAAACACTCTTGTCTCCTGTGCTCTAAAACGCACCATCTGCCTATGCAAAGCTGAATTTTACCATCTTGTCCAAGCTAGAAAGGTGGCAACTAAGTCACTTCCACCTTGAGTCTGTTCTGATCCAATTCTTTAAGCCTTCTGACCAGCTGAGCAAAAGGCCCTCACTCCTTAGCTTATTTCAGAAGGGCAAGGCACACACGGAGCCAATCAGATAAATTTCACGAGTAAACACAGACCAACCAAATTTTTATAAACATTACAGTTCTGTGGATAAGCAAGTTTATTTCCCAAATCCTCCTCCCGCCCACTTTTCTGAGCTCCCTGACACTGCTGCTCATCGAGCTAAGAGATGTGCTTTCTCTGGTGAGCCTGACCCAGGTTCACTCAAATTTTCTCTTTCTGCCAACTTCTTTCAACTTTCTGCCAACAGACAGAGTTTTGACCAGGCTACAGAGCGTGTGTATAACTAACCCCTTCTCCTCTCCCTGCCATTTTCAGCAGCTGTATTATATATACATCCCCCTTTGGTTTTCCACAAATTCCACTTTCAAACCTGCAAAAAGCTGTATTTCCACAAGTAAAAAAGGCAAGCAAATAAACAAAATGAACACATGACAAGTCAAATATATCCTAATGTCAGCATAGTACCACGATTCAAAAATCCCACGTACCCAACTGAGCCATTCTCAAGAAGAGTTTTGTCTCTAGTAACTGGAATACGAGAGACACCTAAAGATATTTAAAAAATGCGTAAGACCAAATGTAGAAAAGTACCCAGAGCAAAAGAGAAAAAGACCAGAAGGCAAGAGCCACCACCCTGCTCCCCAAACCACAGCAAATGTGGTGTTGACTGAGGTTGGAAGTGTGGAGATGCAGAACACCACACTGCAGTGCAGCCCCCCAGCTCATCACCAGAACCACTGCCCTGCCACAGCTGGCAACCAAACGAGGCTGCAGCAGAGAAGTTCTCTTCAGGCACTCTCACAGTAAATGGGATGAGATGCTTCTCCATTAAAATGCAGTGACTTGGATGGAAGGGGGCTAAGGATAGCACGGTTCAGTTGTTTCATGCAAAATAAATAGTGGCACTTAGGAGAATTCTCAATTATGCTCCTGCTACTTCCACTCTCCAAGAGTGCAGAAGAGAATCTGCCACTCACTCAGCAACGCCCTGCACTACAAAGACAATCTGCTACCTCCTTCTGTAACAATTTTCCTCAACTCACTTCATTTGCTGCCTGCTATGTATCTGTTATACTTATCTGCATCTATTACGCTTATCAAGACCTATCTAAATGACCATTTTTACCAGTAATATGCACAAGATATGGTCAGGATCAAGAACCTCAGAAAATCAGACATACACAACATTTCGTGCAAATATGCTGGAGAAGGAAAACCTCTCCACCCTCACAAACACAAAGTGAAATAGGAAAAACTTGCAGTGGCAAACTAAAAATTTACACCATATGACAGAACATCATTGACTTAATTCTTTTTCTTTTGAATGAAAGATGAAAAAACAAAAGGGGAAGACATGGTAATATGGAGTCATAAAATCATTTAGGGTGTAAAGATCTTTAAGATTATCAAGTCCAATCCCTACCTCAGCACTGCCAAGGCCACCACGTCCTTAAGCACAATGTCTTATGTCTTACAGCTCCAGGGATGGTGATTCCACCATTTCACAGGACAACTTGCTGACATGTTTGACCACCCCCTTACCAAAGAAGAAATATTTCTTAATATCCAATCTAAATCTCCCCTGGAGCAACCTGAGGCCATTTCCTCTTGTCCAGTTGCTTGTTACTTGGGAGAAGAGACTGAAGCCTACCTGGCTACAGCCTCCTTTCAGGTATTGTAGAGAGCAAAAAGGTCTCCCCTGAGCCTCCTCTTCTCCAGGCTAAACACCCCCTGCTCCCTCAGCTATTCCTCTAAGATTGTGCTCCAGACCCTTCCAGCAGCTCCACTGCCCTTCTCCGGACATGCTCCAGCATCTCCATGTCTTTCTTGTGGTGAAGGACCCAAAACTGAACATAGGGTTCAAGGTGTGGCATCACCAGTGTCCAGGGCTGGCCACACTGTATCTGACACCGGCCCCTTGCCCTCTTGGCCACCCGGGCTCGCTGCTGGCTCACATTCAGCTGCTGTCAACCAGCACACCCAGGTCTTTTTCCACTGGAATGCTTTCCAGCCACTCCGTCCCAAGCCTGTAGCACTGCATGGGGCTGTTGTGACTCAAGTGCAGGACCTGGCACTTGGCCTTGCTGAACCACATATCACTGGCCTCGGCCCTTCCATCCAGCCTGTCCAAATCCCACTGCAGAGCCTTCCTACCCTCCAGCAGATCAACACTCCCACCCAACTCCGTGTCATCTGCAAACTCATGGTACAGTCAAATCCCTCATCCTAATTGCAGATTAAACAGGGCTGGCCCCAGCACTGAACCCTGGGGAGCACCAGTTGTGACCAGCTGGATTTAACTCCATTCCCCACCACATTCCGTACTGCCCATCCAGCAAAATTTCTTACCCAGTAAAACACAGCACCCATTCAGGCCACAACCTGCCAGTTTCCTCAGGCGAATACAGGGCAGGGAAACACTATCAAAAGCTTCACTAAGGTCTAGGTAGAAAACATCACAGCCTTTCCCTCATTCTCTACAAAGGTCACCCTGTCACAGAAGGAGATCAGGTTGATCAAGCAAGACCTGCCTTCCCCAAACCTGTGCTGATTGGGCCCGACTGCCTGCTTGTCCCACACATGCCAGATGATGCCACTCAAGATCTGTTCCACATCTTGTCCCAGCACCAAGATCAGGCTATCAAGGCCTGTAGTCCCCCAGATCCCCCTTCCAGCCCTTCCTGCAAATAATGAGCATCACATTTGTCAACTTGCAGTCAACAGGGACCTCCTCAGGTAGCAGGCACTGCTGGTAAATGGTGGAAAGAGGCTTGGTGAGCACTTCAGCCAGCTCCATCAGTCCCTTGGGTGGATCTGGCCCTACAGACTTGTGTGTTTTTAAGGGGTGTAACAGGCTGCCAACCATCTCCTCTTGGATTATGGGGGCTTCTCTCCCCATCCCTGTCTTCCAGCTCAGGGGGCTAACTATCCAGAGAACTGGTCTTACTGCTAAAGCCTGAGGGATTAAGCATCTTAACCTTTTTCTCATCCTTTTCCACAATGTTCAGTAAAAGACAGAGATTCTCCTTGACTCTCTTTTTGTTGCTAGTATACTTACAGAAACATTTTTTGTCTTTTATGGCAGCAGCCACATTAA
The DNA here is from genome assembly GCA_013400695.1 of Neodrepanis coruscans. Classification (NCBI taxonomy): domain Eukaryota; kingdom Metazoa; phylum Chordata; class Aves; order Passeriformes; family Philepittidae; genus Neodrepanis; species Neodrepanis coruscans. Next base: position 34,242 of record VYZS01097631.1, read on the forward strand.
GTTCTAGTTGGGTTCTGACCCTTGTAGTTTTCCCTCTGTGTAACCTCACAACACTCTGCAGTCCTCCTGAGCTGCCTGCCCCTTACTTCCTAAGGTCATAACTCTTCTTTCCCCCGCCAAGCTCCAGTCAAAGCTCTCTGTTCAGCCAGACCAGTTTCAGCCCTGCCAGATTGTCTTTCAGCTCACAGGGATGGCATGCTCCTGCACCTCTGAGATTTCCTTCTGGAAGAACATCCTTCCTGAACTCCTTTGCCCTTCAGGACTGTCTCCCAAGGGACTCTTGTCAGCCAGGCTCCTGAACAGGCCAGGTTCTGCTCTCTGAAGTCCAAGGTGGCAGTGCTGCTGACCCTCCTCCTTCTTTCTCCGAGAAGAGAAAATTCTACCATTCTGTGATCACTGTGCCCAGGGCAGCCTCTGACCATCACATTACCCAGCACACCTTCTCTGTTCACAAACAACAGGTCCAGAGATTGCCTTGTCCAGTTGTCTCCCTCACCTGCTGTGTCAGGATGTTATTTGCCACACACTCCCAAGAACCTCCCAGACTGTTTCCCGATTTTTTGTGTTTCCAGCAGACAACATAACGCTGATCACACAGCATTCCCTACATTTATCATATAGCCAGGTATGTTAATTTTAAAAAGTCACATATAGCATTTCCACAATTCCAGGATGTCTACTCACAGAAATCAAATCAAATCTTATACAAATTCAGGTGTATCTGGGCACCTGACCACAGGTAACAGCAAAGCAAAGACACAGCATTGGAGGCTGATTAACATTTCATTGTGGTGTAAAGATGGTTTATTCCTGTTGTTTATTCCTGTGACAAGTGTGACAGCATCTGTTTTTCTTTCAGCTACTAAGTTTTAGGTATGTGTTTCAGAGTCCTTAGTGATGCTGTATATGGACACAAGCCATTCAGGCAGCTCTGCTGGTACCAAACCCTCAGAGCAGTTAAAAGCTATTAACCAGAGTTGGCAGCACATAATAACACAGGAAAAGTGATATGGAAAATACTTGCAATAAACTCTGCTAAGGTTCTAAGCATAGTAGCTCCCCATACAATTTCTATCTAAGCACTGAGCTCGTATCAGAGCTCATCAGAGGATTCTGTTTATGATTTGCAATTTACTAGCAATTAGATGACTGAGTTCATACTAGTAAAATACCACAAAATAAATCACCACATTCCAGCACAAATACATAGTGATTCTGTGCACAGATATTGGTATGAACACATGTTGAGCACTTGCAGCAAAGAGATGGGGGAAAAAAACCCCACAATTTTCCCAGCTTTTTTCTATTTATTGCATCATAATAGGGGCAAGAAATAATGGGCTTCTCAAATGGAGAACACATCAAACCTCCAAGCGACTCAAGCCAGGGCTCTCCCAGAGAGAACCCTGGTAACACTTCTTCCACTCTTCCAGTATCATCCCAGGTTACAAACATGAAGAGGAAAAACCACATGTCTTCACTGTCCCCAGGCCAAGCCAACAAGAGGAGGCTTCCCCATTTGTCCACCACTTCTCCCTGTTCTTGAGGGATCACTGGGTAGAAGGCAGAAAGGAACAGGAGTGTTACAGCAACACAACTGCTCTGCTGTACCCAATGAAAACTGGAGGCTTGATGCTGTTGTTCACAAACCAGTTCAACAGTCGGTAAAATTCAGCTCTCACATTTTTTGTCTCCAAAGGCAAACAGGCAGCACATCACAGGCTCTCCAACAGCCAGAGCTGAGCTTATCCTCCAACAGGCTTAAACACAACCTACTTTTGATTATGTATCAGCCTTAATTTTCAAGTCTTTGCGTCTGGCTTTTTATTGTTCTCCCCTCCTTTTTTTTAGAGTGAAAGGAAACGCACGTCCATGCATAATCAAGAACATCATACATTTTTCCAAATGTCCACAAACAAGTCAATACAGATCTCAGTGGCAAACAGCAGTGGAAAGGACCAGCTGAGCCCACCAGGGAGTGGGGCAGCTGGACACCACTGTGACACCAGTGCTGTAAGTCACCTTCCATTTTCCCAGTTCAGTCAAGACTGAAGTCTAATCAAGAACTGTAAGGAAGAAAACCCAGATCATGGAATAACTGAAACAACTTCCCTTTCATTAAATAATAAAAGTTTGATAGGAAGAAAATTGCACATCAGGATCCCACTACAGGAATAGCTTCTCCTGTATGATGTTAGAGAAGTACAAACTTCTATTTTTGTGTTCCCTACCAGTAACACTGAACAGTTTCCTACAATAAAGAAAATTCTACATTACATATTAACACTATTCAAAGCGGTTTTAAATACTTAAGACAGCCTTTATTTTCTATTTCATAAATCCAAAAGCTAAAGGTAACGTTATTTTGAGAGAGATCTCACCAAAAAAGTCAATGAAACCCACCTTTTGCTATCAGAGTGCAGCTTAATTCCTTGAGTGGTAAGAGCTGGTTGGTCTCAGCCCAGTCTCCACCCACAAATGAGCACATCAGGTGGCTCCTCAAAAATCGTTGTACATCATCCCTCCTGTCTCCAAGGCCAACCACGGGATCAGGAAACACAAATTCTCATGCAGCCACTTCACACTGAAGCCTGAGAATCCAGCACTGCCAAAACCTCACGGTATCTTTGGAAGTTGAAAGACTTTGGGTTCCCAAAACATTCATCTAATACCCTTCAAAACCATAATGCAAAACTGAATAGGGTAAAAAAAAAAAAAAA
>VYZS01097634.1:19084-49957 GCA_013400695.1 Neodrepanis coruscans
TTATATATATATATATATATGTGTGTGTGTGTGTGTGTGTGTGTGTGTGTGTGCGCGCATTTGTATTTTATATTATTATTATTATGTTATAATATAATTTTATATATTTTACAAACTGATAAGAGTTTTACAGAATAAAACAGTTGGTATAACAACATTGAAAGAAGTTTGACTTTTTTTCCCCCCTCCTTCTAAAACTTTAGATTACATTTTCAGAAGGTCAGGCCCTGTCCACAATCACCCTGACAGTTCTCGCGGACAGAGTTGCAGAACTTTCAGAGACTGTGGAAATCACACTCACCCATGTTACCACTGCGGGTGTTCAAGATACCACAAAAGGAGCTATCATTGACCCCAAAAGGGCAAGAGCCTTACTTACCATTTTGCCCAGTGACTCTCCCCATGGTGTAATTGAGTGGCATATGGAGTCTCTCTTTGTTAGAACCACAGAGCCAGAAGGTAAGTCTGTTTCTTGATTCTTAAGAAAGTATGTATGTTTTTTTCAAAGTCAGAATTATTGAAAATAACACTGGTTATATATAAAATACATATATAATATCCAACTCTTAACATTTTTGTAAAAATGTAAAAATGTGCAGCAGAAGTATCCCTTAAAATATGTAAGTATGCTGTTACATTTCATACATTTTATGTTGTATTTCACATAACACTATCCAGCCATTGTTCAGGAGGTAAGTTACTATTATCTTGGTATCTTGTGTTGCAAATCACTAATGCGTAAAATATTTCTGTTTATATAAAAACTGAACTTGCCCTCTTAATGGGACTAATATGTTGTTTAAAATAATTTACATAGAAAGACTTTTCTTTTAAAGTGGCTCAAAAAGGAAAGCTTTCTGCTCTGTGGCATAAGGGAAGGAGGAAGGAAGCAGAGCAGGAGTGAATTTCATTGCAATAAAAAAGTGGTGTTTGCATGTTTAATTGGGTTGTGTCAGTTTTCCTGAAGCAGACTTGTAAGGGATCTTCCAGGCAGTTGGCCAGAGGAGAACTGCCTCAATGCTCAGGCTTCTGCCCTCCCTACTGGCCAGCGAGCAAGGCAGCTGAGGCTCTGGCTTTCTCTGTAGCTGCCTGATGGGCTATTCATACTTCATCAGCCCAGCTGAAATGTTGTGACAATTTAATATTCTGTACATGTTAACAAGTGACACATGTTAAAAATACATTTTCCATCAGAATATGTTATTGCAGGTAAAACCTCCTTACCAGTTCTAATTTCAAGTGTTGCCTTTTTTTTAGCCTGAAAGTATTGTGAAGGGATTTTGTTGTTTTTTACATACATACACTTATATACTTTGAAGTTAGGATTCAGGAAATGTTCTTAGCTTTCATTGGTTGCACAGGTTTTCTTTACAATCTTTAAATGTTATATTTTTTAATGAATAGGTGCTAAATGGGAAATAATACATAGCTAATATAAGTAACAGAAACTGGTTTGAAGTGGAAAGCTGGTTATCTTATTGTCCTGGTTTAGGACAATATTAGGTGTTATCAACAGACGAGAAATGTATAGAAAAGGCAGCAATTTATTGAACTTAGTGGGCAATGTGAGTATGGATGGGTATGAGGATGTGGATATGAATGTACTGATATGAATCTGTTATTGAAGTGGTGAACCAAAAGAAAAGGGGAAAAAAACCCCGATAATCAATGTCCTTGGAAAACACAGTTGTCTGTTATGCCCCTGGCAATTGCAATGTGCTGTGGTGCAGGAGCTGCAATTACTCCCCAAGAGCCCATTGGGAGCACAGGGGTGCAGTTACTCTCTTCCTGCCGGCAGGGGCGCTGTGTGTTGGTGGGGTTCGAGTCTGGAGGGGAAGGAGCCATGTGCGAGCAGGAACAGAATGGTGGGTGCTGTGGCCAGGGAGAAAAGCCCCTGCAATGGGGATGGGCCGGTGGCACCCAGTCCAGGGACTGAAAGGGACTGGAGACCCCCAGGAAACACGGGGGAAGCTTAGAGGTGGGGGCACACGAACGAGCTTCGGTGGAGAACCTGCTGTGTGCCAGGGGCTGCAACGTCTGTGGGGGGTCTCTCAGGGGTCTTCTCAGATGGAAATAGTGGCTGGCGAGCTTGGGAGTCCGCAGGGGGAGGCAGGAGTGATGGGAGTTGTGCTGGGTCCTGGCGAGCAGTGCTGAGGGGGAGCGCTCTGTCTCTTGCCACACACCCAAAAGAGGCAGAGGGCTGGTCCACTGGTTCTCTTACAATCTCAGTCTACCTTCCCAGAGTTCTCTCTGTGGTTTGGGGAGTCTCTGTCCTTTTTTCCCAAGTATCCCTCAACCTCAGGAGACTGATGGGAAATAGAGGAAAAGAGGTATCCTTTCCCCAGCCCAACCTGGTATGCTGCTGGGCTCCCCCACCTCTCAGCAATCTGAGGAGTGGAAGGGAGTTATTTTTCTTTCTGTCTTCCTCTTCGGTCCCCAAACCACCACAACCTTTTATCTGTTTCTATTCCTTCAGTCGTAAGCTCAGCACTTTTTGTCAGATGTTTCATCATGTTTTGGGAAAAATTGGAAATCTGCTTTCCCAAAATAGGGCTGAGCCCAACTGATAAAAGTCTATCTCATTGTCTTCAACATTTGAGTTGAGGAAATGTAAAATTTACAGCTGGTGTGACTGTTCTGGATACTGCTGTCTGTGTTAGAATCAATTGTGATAACCTAGACATGTAAGGCCAGGCAAAACAGGAGATAGAAGATTTGAAGGATAACTGAAAATAAAAAAATAAAATAGAATAAAATAAATAAAATAAAATAAATAAAATAAAATAATAAAGTTGAAGTAATGATTCATGTAACAAACATATAAAACTGTAAATATTCCATATTTTGTTCTTCTTCTAGATTCAGTTTTTAAATGCTTTCAGATGCAGGTCTTGTGTTTTGTGCATTCACACCAGTTGTCTGTGCTCATTTTTCTGAGCCCTTGAATTATCCAGGTACTGTTGTGTAGCTGAGCAGAATTAAAGTGGGCTCTAGCAAGCAGCTCCATTCGTTAGGTAAGCTGAAAATGAAGCAGGACAAAGGGGTTTCTGTAAGGTTCCATCCTTAACACAGTTCTCTTCCAAATCTTTGTGAATGACTTGGATGCAGGACTCAAAGAAAAATTAAATAAGTCTGCTGATGACAGTAAATTGGGAGGAGCTGTTGTCTCCTTCAAGGGCAGAGTGGCCCTGCAGTCAGACCTTCATAAATTAGAGATATGGGCATTCACCAACCATATGAAGTTTAATGAGAAAGTGCCAGATTCTGCACCTGGGATGAGATAACCCTGGTTGTGTGTATAGACATGCATGAAGAGCAGCACTGCAGAAAGGGATCAGGGGGTTCTGGTCAATGGCAAGTTGAATATGAGTCAGCAGTGCCCTGACAGCCAGGACGCCCAGCTGTGTCCTGGGGGGCATCAGGCAAAGCATCACCATCTGGTCAAAGGAGGTGGTTGTCCTGTCCTGATCTGCACTGGTGCCGCCTCACCTCAAATCCTGTGAGCAGTTTTGGGCACCACAATATAAGAAGGTTATTAAGCTATTAGAGAGTGCCCAAAGGAGGGCCATGAGTATGGTGTAAGGTCTGGAGGAGAAGCCATTTGAGGAGTGGCTGAGGTCACTTTGTCTGCTCAGCCTGGAGAAGAGGGAACTGAGGGGAGACCTCTTTGTGGTCTTCAACACTCTCATGAGAGGAAGGAGAGAGGCAGGTCCTCTTGTGACTGGCTCTTGTGACCAGTGACAGATCCAAGCGAATTGCATGAAGCTGAGTCAGAGCAGATTTACATTGGATATCAGAGCGTGGTTGAGCACTGGAATAGCCTCCCTCAGGGAAGTGGTCACTGCACCAAACCTGATTGAGTTCAAGAATCATTTGGACCATGGTCTGAGACAAATGGTATGATAATTGGAATGGCCTGTGTAGGGCCAGGAGTTGGACTCAATGATCCTGCTGGGTCCCTTCCAACTCAGCATATTTTATGATTCTAAAAAATCATGTCTTGAATTTTTTTCCTTACATTGTTACAGGGCAAATGAATTCAACTATTCTTACTCTACAAATTGTTCGAGAACAAGGATTTATTGGAGAGCTTGCAGTTCATTTGAGTACCACACCAAACTTTGAACTCCCCCTCTCCAACCAAGCAACAGAGAATGAGGATTATATACTTGAAAAAAAAAAGGTCATTATGGCAGAGAATGCAACAACAACTTCTGTTGTAGTCACTATTTTGCCTGTGAGTAGCCTCATGAATATCCTTTGCTATTAATGTCTTTTAAGGAAACGGAAATGATACTTATTTTATACTAGAAGTATATTCTTGCAAATATACTTTTGAAACAATTTGAGTACTCATCACTGGAAATGAACCAAATTCTTTGTTTTGCTATAGTCCCAAAATTACCTTATAAGAATGACAAAGGAAAACATTACAAGTGTCTTAGGTGCTTTTTGGTTTGCCAACTTGTTGCAGGTGTTTACAGAGGATTTATTTTACTTTGCATGCTTCTTAACAAATCTGTTCTGTAGATCAGAAAATATTATTTTTTCACCAAAAATAGGTATATTCTTTAAATATATTTATAATGGACGAATTGCTTTTCAAGTTCTCATTTAATTTCTGACATCTAGCCAACTTTTTTCTAGTTAGCAGAAACAAGTGACAGCCAGTGATACTTTCTATTGTTATTTCAGATCTGGAATCTCACTGCAACTTCAGTTTCTAAAGCAAAAGTAGTCTACTTCCCCTTTCATTTGGTATGAAGTAAGGGGTTGGTTATATGGTCCCAAATGCTGAGAATTTTTGAACAGTGAACAACCTACAAGTGATCATCTTCATGAATGTATTGTAACTTACTGTGTTTTATTAAAAATGTGATGTTTAAAAATATTTTTCAGGACACCATTCCAGAATTAGAGGAAGCATTTATAATCAATATTACTGGTGTGCAACTGGTCACTTCTTCATATAGATGTCAGCCAAGTGTGAAGAGGCTTGGGTTAGAAATAGCTGAAATAACAATTGATGAAAATGATGATGCCAGAGGAATATTTAATTTTAATGTTACAAAGGTAAATAAATCTAAATAAAAAATATTTAAAGTAGCACTCCAGCAAGAGAGTCTATTTTTTCCTAAGACTTCTGAGAGTGTTCTGATAGTGTCCTGGTTTTGGACAATATTAGGTTTATCAATGGACAAGAGACGGATAGGGAAGGCAGCAATTTATTAAAAGGTAGATATATGGGGGAATAGATGGGTGTAATTGCCCAATTATGGCCAGCAGAGGGCGCTGTGGATACCAACCGAGACTTCCTCTGAGAGACACACTCACACAGGGTAACCTGAGAAGGGAAGGGGGAAGGGAATATAGGTTACACCCCACCTGGACAAGATGGCCCCCACCCCTCTGCACCGGCCACGTGTAACTAGAGAAGGGAAGAGGGGAAAGACTAGAGGTTACACCATACCCCCTGGGCAAAGCGGCCCCACCCCCACCCTCACCATGGGGAAAGAAAAAAAACAAACTATCAACACAGAGGAGAGGTCCAGGGCGGGAACCCACAACCCCCCATAAAAAAAGGTAAAATGTATCTGTGGAAGAGAAGGCGACAGTCTTTCCAGAGGCGGTGTGTCTGTGAAGAAGTCCTCCGAAAAGGGATCCTCTCAGGCTGGGGAAGATGAAAAGCAGTGGGACCTCAGGGAACTCCGTGGAGGAAGAGACAGCAGGCAGCAAAGTCTGGCGGGGGAGGGGGAAAATCCTCAAAGCCATGCTGAGTAGAGACGCCCTGAGTAGAGTCCCCGGGGAAAGAGAGAGGGCCAGTGCTCTGTCCCACAGATTAAAATCCCAGCCCCTTCCCAGCATTCCTCGTGGGTCTCCGAGGCTGATGGGAAAAAACCCAGGCAGGGGTAATCTTGGTAACCTGGCTACTCCTCCCAGCCAAATGTGGGCATAGGAGAAAGAGTTATTTTTTCTTTGTCTTCCCCTGCAGTTTTTTAAGCCAAACCATTACAGATAGGCTTTATGACACTATATTGTTCTAGATAAAATGGCAAGATATCAGCCAAACAATTCCTTCTTAAGAGATTCATCATGAGTAAGATACAAAATATATTAGGAAGCTGGCAGTGCTAAAACCAGTGTAATAAAAAGGGACCTAACATGGTCATTTAATCCAGACTTTTGGTCAGAGGAAGGCCAATGCTAAATCCAGACCATTTTACAAGTAATTATTTATTTATTTGTTTATTTTTAATTGCAAATCAGTTTGCAAAAAGAAAACAAAAACAAAGACAAAAAGTCTGCTGAGACACTTAAGCAGTTGATTGTTGAATTTACAGGATAACACTGGAGCTGTTTCTGCTTATGAGATACCACCACCACAGAATGTACTGAAACTTCCAGTTGTTCGACAGGCTGGGAAATTTGGGTCAATAACTCTGTACTGGGAAGCCATTCCTTCAACTGCCAGCTTTGAAGACTTCACACCTTCATTTGGAAACCTTACATTTGCAGATGGGCAGGTATGCACTTGCTGAAAGTTTAATTTAAGTCTGAGTTACCAGCTTAAGAGTTTTGAGTGTTTTCTTCTAACCGAATTTGTATCTTTTCTTTGAAAACATTTCATTTATGGCCTTATGTATATGAATGATGCTTCTGACTTCAATTCTTTATCATGGAAAACCAGAATATTCCTAAATCTAGATCAAGTAGGCTTGTATGTCTTTGAAGCCTCTGCAAAAGAGGACATAGTTTCTAATAAAGTCTGTTACACTGGAAATTTGTAACTTAATACATCTTCTCTTTAAATTCTCAGAATAAGACTACACATTTTCTCAGCTGTCTTCTACATACAGTTTTAAATTTCCTGTTGCTCCTGTGAATGCTTAGTGTGCTCAATTAATTTTCATTTTGAGTGAAGATACCAATCTTTAGCAAATAGAAGGATATACCTAGTGAGCACAATTTTGACTGAAATACATTGTCAACCTGCACTTTCTACTGAGCATCAAAGCAGAGCCATCTGCTGGTTTTAGCATACAAGATATATGTTGATGGACTTAAAAACCACTCTTGAAACTGTCTTCTTAGTATAAATATAGGAGTACAAGAAGAAAAATGAACAATTGAATAGTTCTGTTTATCTATTTTACATATAATTTATTTATTTTAAATCTCAATTTTTTCAAACAATTGACAGAACATTGTAAATTAAACTTTGTTTCTTTTGCTGTTTTTAACATTTCTGCAGGCTACAAGAGAAATAGAAATTATAGTCATAGATGACAGTGAAGTTGAATTCCTTGAGATTTTCAGGGTTGCTCTGGTGAGGGTAGTAGGTGGTGCAAGACTTGGGAATGACACCCTGGTAACTGTTGCTATTCCACCAAATGATTCCCCTGTTGGAGTATTTGGCTTTGAAGAAAATAAGGTGAGTTTGATTTGGATTGCACTCTTTCCTGCTAAAGCTGGGTAGTGGATTTGTGTCACTAATATATAGCTGATTTTTGTAAGCCTTCATTGGCGTGGAAGACATGACTTCATTGAAAGAATATATTAGTGCTTGTCTTCATCTAGCTGAGTAGGACAGTAATAACAGGGAATGTGGTGGTGCATAAATATAGATTTCTGCAAGACAAACTCAATTTAATTCTCTATGCTAACAATTCAGGAAATCCCAGCTATGATTTTTGGTGGTCTGTTGAATATTAAAAGTGCTTTATGGTAATCTACATTACGGAAAGTGAAGTTTGAAAAGAAATTACAAAACAGACCTCATTTTAGTTCTTGCAGTGCTTCTGCTCTCCATTTTGCTGGTGCTGTGCCTGCAGGTGACTCATTATTTGTAATTGTTTTGAATTATGAGTCATACAGAAATCATACGAGTAACTAACCTTTGCTAGCAGAATTCAACACATCCTTTAAGTCTTTTGTCTTCATATTCATTTTCACTCCTGTTTTGTGTTGTCACTGATAATGTTGGTTTTTTTTGTTTATCTCAAATTAGTATCAATGCCTTCTGCTATCACCTTTCCTACAGTCTCCTCCTCTTTCTCCATCAGGTAATAGTGAAGGAACCTCAGACACCTGATGACTCTGCTGCGGTTGTTTTGCTCACCGTAAGTCGAAGCCAGGTAGGACAAGGAGCAGTCAAAGTGTTATGGATTCTTGAGGAAGCAGCCAGATATGATCTGACCCCTCTAAATGGTACCCTTCATTTCAATGAGGTATTTCTGCTATTGCAGTAAATTATTTACTATTAGATTTATAAATACTTTCTTCTGCTTTTGTGTGTTTGCATGGTTGCTGTTACATGGTTATAGATGCAGGGAGTTACTAAGTGTTACACATTAGAAAAAGGTCAGTTTGAACTGGTGGGATTAGCAGTATTTACTGTTTTTTCAAGCAGCAAAGGAAAGCTGACATAGTTCTTTTAAGGCAGCGTAATGTAATCATCAGGAAGGTAGGCTTTTCAAATCTCAGTGTTTTTACAATTCAGGAAGAGGAATCAAAATATACTAAATGTGAATAATTTCTGAAACATTTATTCCATTGCAGCATCAGACATTTGAAAAAGAAAATTTATGTTGAAAGGTTGAGAAGGATAAATGAATGCTAAAAATGTGCAGATTTAAAAATAAAAAGATCAAACCCCAAACAAAAAAACCCACTTCAGTAACATTCAAACTGGACAGTGTTACTTGATTTATATTTCATGACAGGTTAAAACTCTCAGGTAGGAGTCAAAATATTGGTTACTGATTCTATTTTAAGACTGATCTTTTTACAGTTTACTCAAAATATTTAATGAAGAGATGTGTTTTAACAAAGCATAGTCTATTCTCTACAAGTCTATTCTGCATTAAACAAATAGGCATACTGGTTGTTTTACTTCTAATTAGCTGGAAAATAGTGGGTTTTTTGTAAGACCATCAGTATTTGGCAAAGTTTTGCTATCATTTTGCTATCCTTTCTCTGGTAGGCTTTGACATTGTTTTTTCATTCTGAAATTTTTTATATGCATAAGTGTAGGAATACAACTATGTATGTAAGGGATACTAAAGTTATACGATGTGTATTCCACTTCTCACTGATAAAAATGTGGATTAGACAGAAACTTGCTGTGATTTAATAGATCTAATCTTAATAATGTGTTAATCCTTAGAATCTAAGTGTGCTATTGAATATGCACTTTCTGATGGAAAAGATTTTACAAAGAAAGTTTCCTCTAAGTGGAAAACCTCTATGTGAATACAATTTCAAAGTAATTTCAATCTTTATTGACTTCAAAATAGCCAGGGTATTTTTAGAGCGGCATGTAATATTTTTACTATGTAATTATCTGCGGGAAAAGATTTAAAATATTTAAATATTTAAAAATATTAGAGAACATGTCAAGCATTCATTTAATACTTGATATGTTAAAAAACACATGTATATCTTTAATACTGTATTTTGTTTAGTTTCATTTAATATTTACAAAAACCATCTGGTCTTTACATGATACAGACCGAATCTCAGAAGCTGATTGTTTTATATGCAATACAAGATGGTCTGCTGGAGGGGAATGAAACATTTACCATTCAGCTGATCTCTACTGGTGATGCAGAGATATCCCCTGTAAATGGTAAATAATTAATTCAGTATCTTCTCTGTTTGGAGATATGCTATATTCATAAGTATATTCATATTATTTTGGTCTGCAGTACCTAAGTGTTTGGGGTGCAGCTAGATGGTAGCAATTTTGAAAGTCAGTCGTTTTCTCTAAGTTACTTCCCTGTCTGAAGAAATCAAAGAGAATTCCATGGGTCCTCAGTGAAGATGATGCTTAACCACTCATGTCATAAAATTTACAAAAGTTAGCTCATTGGTTAATTTTCATTTACCATGAGAAGCTTGTTCTCTTCATAGGTGTTGCAACCATCATTATTGTGGGAGATGAAGATGCTTCTGGGGTGGTTGGGATAGCCAATTCATCCAAGAATGTTCTGATTGGAGAACCTTCGGGAAATTATAATGGAACTGCTCTTATTAGGTGGGTATGTCTCTCATTTTTCCAAAGGAAGGACAACAATTCAGATTCAAAAGCTATAAAACTCCATATTTAGCAAGAATTTATTGAGTGCTGTATTTTATCATAAATTCTATAAATAGAACTATTTTTAAAATTAGATGGTTGGTTTTAAAGTATATATATGTATATTCTATGTATGGAATGTTTATACTTGTTATGTATCTTTTCATTATTACTGAGAGAGGTCTAAACATTACTCTCTGTCTTCTAATTAACAACATTGATGCATTAAAAGAAAGAGAATCTTAATGGAAGGAAAAGGAGAAGGGAATCAGCAACATTTCAAGGTGCTTTATGCTTTCCAGAATTCAAGTCAGGATTTGTGCCTGAACAATATTTCAGTATATTGCTATACTGTCTAGTATAAACAGTGTAGGAATTTTGATGGAAACAAGATGGAATTGTTTCATTCAGTCAACTGTGAAGAAGTTAAAATGCTACCATACCTTCTAAGAGCATTTGAAAAAGAACTATGGCACTTCTCATTGGTGAACCAGCAAATACATGCAACAGAACAGCTTCTTATGCTGCCTCAAGAAGCCCAGAAGACAAAATGATACTGTGCAGTGGCAGTTGTAGATCATGTAGTAAGTCATGTTATGTGCAGACAAATCTTACCGTTACATAGTTCACTGAGGCTGATTTTATGAGTAGGGTTTTAGATAAGTAGCAGACAAAGCATTTCTCAGAAGATCTCCTAGAGGTATTCTAGTGTCCTGACTTATAAAGTAAATTGCCCCTGGGCATAACCCTGAAGTCCAATTTTCCTTCTGTTTTGCATATGTTATCTCTGGAAAAGTAGAATGGAACCAAGAGTAATCAGTTTTGAGACTCCATCTTTGGGCTATACATGCAAAGAAACTTGCAAGATGTCTTGGTGAAAATATAGCTTAAGATTCCTCTCAACACAGGGAAATAAAAGAGAACTTCAGAAATGTTACTGCCTGAAGAGGGAATTCTAATTGTCTTGTTAGTGATCAAGTACATTAAAATTCATGCTGCACATTGCTGATAATGTTACTTTCATGCACAACAGTATGATCTGCTGTCCATGGATAGGACAAAAAATACTAAAGGTAATAATAAAGTCTGTGTTTGTGTTCTTATCTGCAGCCTAATACGTGGCCCAGGGATTTTTGGGGATATTGTAATATATTGGAATATAACACCTCCTCATCATACAGAATTTGTTGAGACATCGGGAACCTTGACCATGCGAGACAGGCAGTCTGCAGCAGTTGTTCTAATACAGGTATAGGCTCTAACCAGTAGCTATTTCAAGTACCTCCTTTTATTTCTTTAGAAATTTGGTTAGACATTAGTTAGACTTCTATCCCTGGAAATGGTTTGAATCCTTTTAGCTTTGTTTGATACTTCTCTCTAGGCTGTAGATGACAACTGTCCTGAGGAGAAGCATTATTATGAGTTTCAACTAACCAAAATCAGTGGTGGAGGACTCATAAATGAATCTAGCAGCAGAGCAAATATTACTATGGCTGCCAGTGATTATCCATATGGAGAGTATGCATTTTCCCAGGAACTGTTTCAAACAATGGAAGAAGAAAAATGGGTATTAGATTAAAATTCCTTTTTGTGTAAAATTATTTATAGATTATTTATAGATACCAATTTTATTGCTAGAATTGTGCTCAACTTTAGAAAGAAAACCATTTACTCTCTAGGATAAGTGTCTGAAGCTTTCAGAGTACTCTGAGAAAGAATGGTATCTGCTAGGGTATATGTACTCAGTACGTACTTAATAAATCAAATTGTTGTTACCTGACAGAAGCATTGAGAAGGTGCCTTTAGAACAGCCTCCTAAAGGCAAATGCAACAGAAAGCAAAGCCATTTTTTAAAGAAAATGTCCTCTTTCCCTTAGGTTAACATCACCGTTGTGCGTTCCAGGGGATCCTATGGCAGAGTATGTCTTTCCTTTGAGATAATAAATGGGACTGCAAAGGAGGGAATGGATTTCTTTCCTACAGTAAGAGAATTGGTGTTTGAACCACAGGAGAACAGTAAAATGATTGTGATTGAAATTCATGATGATGACTTTCCTGAAGGTCCTGAAGACTTTTCAGTGAGGATTACTAAAGTGGAACTTCAAGGAAGGTAAAATTCTAGGTTGATTGGTTACAAGCAGAAGAACAAACTATATTTGGATTCTAGTCTACGTGCGTAAAATCATTACTGGATTTCATCTGTTTTACTCTGTAACTTTGTGAGAAAATTACATTTTTAATCATAATAGAAATGTGGTATATAGGCAACCCAGTTATTTTAACATTAGTATAAGATATTGCTGATTAAGATGTATTAAAGCCAGAAGTCCATACATTACATACAAGTTGTCAAGTTGCAAGAAATTAAAATAAAATAAAATGAGAAAGGACAAATGAAAACTACATATTTCTGTAAATAAACTGCTATTTTTACATACACAGTGGAAAAGTATAACAGAATATCTTCAGTGATAACTGTCAGAAAACAAAAGTTTTTGTGGTAATTGACAAATTATCATTCAGAAGAATTTTTAAATGTATTTTTATGTAATTTTCTTTCTATGTTCTTGCAAGTGAATTTGATTTTACTGTGAAAGAAAATAATCTACAGGTGGATCAACCTCCAATAATAGGAACTATCTCCACTATATGGGTCACTATTGCAGAAAATGATAATGCTGAAGGCATCATAGAATTTGACCCACACTATATCCTTTTACAGGGTAAGTTTACCTTAAGTTTTCACTGTGGTTTAGAAGATAAGGCTATGGCATACATTTTGAAATGAAGTAACTTTTTCTCATTATTTTTGCAGTGGAAGAGGATGCTGGATTAATCATGATTCCTGTGGTGAGAAAACATGGAACTTACAGCAATGTCACAGCTGATTTTCTTTCTCGAAGTATTTCTGCACTTCCTGGTGGTGTTGACTATGTAATCCATAATAATTCTGTCATTTTTCATCATGGACAGAACCAGTCTTTTATTTTTATCTCTATCATAAATGATGAAGACAGGTAACTAAATTTTCAGACAATTATTCACCAATTTATTTCTGATAAATCATTTTTTAGCATGCACAATATCCCTGTGTATAGAAGTGTATGTGAGCTGAATGGAAAAACAAATTTCTGGAGTGCTAGAAAAATCCCTAAGTTGAAAGGGGAAAAAAAGAAGCTGTTATAGTGTCAGAGTTTCTGTTAAATATTATGCAATCATATACAGTTTTTAATTAGATATAAGAAATATGGAGTGTCAACAGTATTGCTGTGAAGAATGAAATATTCTTCTATATTTTTGTGTAACTTAACACTAATAGAAAATAGAACCTTATTTTTATTTCAGATGTCACCAATCTGTGCATATAGGAAGAATCTTTTGCATTATGCCCTACAGAGAAGATTTCTGTATTCCTTTGAATAGATGGGTGCATGATTGAATTACTAAGTACAGTTATAATATTTTTTTTAACTCTTGGATTTCTCAGAATCTCTTTTTCTTTTTCTATGTAGTGAATTTGAAGAGCAATTTGAAATCCAGCTGACAGGAGCCACTGGTGGAGCAGTCCTGGGGCTCCACCTGGTGAGCCAGGTCACCATTGCTAAAAGTGACTCCCCCCATGACATGGTCCGATTTCTCAACCAAAGCCGAATTGTTCTTCCCAACCCTGATGTGCCCACAACAGTGTCCCTTGTGTTGGAAAGGACTGGAAGATTGTTGGGGGACACACAGGTGGGCCCTGGCTGTCCAAAACTGAATGTTTTCCAGGGACTAGGTCAAAAAGCTCCTGCATTTTTCTTCAAAGCTTTTTTGGTGACTGATTTCTAATAGGATAATTGGATAAATATACAGGATAAATATGATTTGCATATCATTGCCAGATAACAGAAAATGTTGTTACCCTTTTAAATTCCTCTTTCTCCTACTACTTGCTTTTTTTTTTTTTTTTATGGTCTTGTTTACATTGTTCTGAACTAGCTCCTAATCTTGTAAAAAATATGGTTAATTTTATGCACTACCGCTAATTTAATTTAATTCAGGAAAATATGTATGAGTTTTCTAGAGTATCTTTTCACTCTGTACAGACCACTGACAAAGTTAAAGTATGAGACAAGGCAGGCCTTTCACAGTCTTGGTAACTGACTGAAAAAATTTGTGTTAAAACCCATAAGCTCCTCCTCTCCACATATAAAAATTGCATTGGTCTTCTTTGGCTTAGTCATTGGAGAAAAGTGGAAAATGATTAAATTAAAAAATGATAATCGCAAAGAACTGAATATGACCTCCTCGAAAGCAGTCTAATTTGTGGGAAGTTTTGGAAATGTTACAGCTTTTAATCAGGTTAAAGAAAATGAAGCATAATTTGAAGGATTAAGAACTTTCATGGCAGAAAATATTTGTCATTTTCAGTCCTGATATCACACTTCTCAGGGAATGGTTTTGATCTGAATGCTCATGTGGGGAGTTTTGCAGAACAAATCATGAAAGGGAGAGAAATTGAAACTGGACTATGTGACTGCTATTATATGCTAAAGAAATCTTAGTTTCTTTTTTATTGCTAATAACTAGAATTTAATAAACTGTTATTGTAACTAATTAACACTTCAGAAGTTCCATTTGTGAATGGTGGTGTTTATTTTTCCAAAGGCTTCTGTATTTTGCCCCGTAAGATTTATTATTACTGTTTTGTGTTCTGTATTAACAGTAAAGATTTAAACATAACTAATTACCAGATACAAGTACTGGTGACACTCTGTCATTTCTCCCTTGGAATGCTGTTACAATATATCACCCCTCTAAACCTGAAACTGATCTTTTCCACAGGTTAATTGGGACATCTTGGGACCCAATTCAGAAGAGGTTTTGTCTCCCTTGAACAGTGACATAGGTGACCCTGTGAATGGATCACTCTTTTTTGAAGACGGAGAGGGAGGTCTTAGAACTATTAATCTACGAATATATCCTCATGAAGAAGTTGAAGTTCAGGAGACCTTCATTATTAGACTAAGCCTTATGAAAGGTGAAACAGAAATAGATTCTAAGAAAAACAGCATTACACTAATAGTAAGTCATTATTGCTTTTCTTTCTTCAGGGATTTCAGTTGATATTGGTATTTATCCAGCCAAGCTTTTAAAAATGAAATATAATGATTACATAGTTTGTCATTTGGCTTTTTTGTGCTTTGTACTACTGTGGTGTGTTGTTACACCTTCACTTCTGAAAAAAAAGGGCAGAGTAAAAATTGAGATAAAATCCCTAACCTGGCTCCTTATTTGTAGTTTTCTCTGGTTTTCTTTGGAGCGTGCATGGATAGGGCCTTCATTTCTACATATCAGTTTATTTGTTGTCCCTTCTTAACATCTTCAGAGGAAAGAAGAAACGCTGAATTTTCACAGTGCAAGAGAAATGCAAAAGTTCGTGAGAGAAGGTAGAGGGAATTGTCAAAGATAAATAACTGTGATATTTCAACTGAGGAAGTATTTGTAAGGCTGCTGTAAGAAGCCCTCAAAAAATCGCTTTCCTATTTTGTTGTCTGGTCTGTAAGTTGTTGATTGAATCAGTTCCTATTTCCACAGACCCCTCAGGAAGTTGAGTCTCCTGAAATTCTTGTTACATCAGGTGGTTCAAACAGATGGGTGTGGATGAGCTCTCTTCTGTAGGGCTGAGTTTGCAAGCTGATAATGTTAGAAAAGGTTCTGTACACTAGGTCAGGGTGCCTGGGCGTTTTGTGCTTCAATATCAAAATATTGAGATATGGTATTTAAAATAAAACTGTTCTTTTCTTCCTTGAACAGGGAGACAGAAAACTGACAAGAGGAGTCTCAAAACTTTCTCTGCTGTCTCTTAGAACAGATATGTGCCCTTGTAACATCCACCAATGAAAATCTCAGTTGTTTGAACAAAAATACAACTCACACTACATTTCTAATTCTTTGTATTTTTGTTAACTCGTTTACAGATAGAGAAGTTTGGTGATCCCAATGGAATTGTACAGTTTGCTCCTGAATCATTAGCTGAGAGTAGCTATACAGAACCCTCAGAAGATGAAGGGCCAAAAAGTATTATACTGTTTGTCAAACGAATTCAAGGCACTCTTGGAAATATAACGGTATTCTCACTCTTTTTCTAATAAACAGTATAATCTGAAATCATCCTAAGAGTCAATGTATGGAAAAATACCTTACTCTGTGCCTTTCACTTGCTTGTTTGTCAAATCAATTTTTAAAAATTTGGACAGTCAGATTCAGTCTCCCCCGGCCAGGGAAAATAAAAAGAAAAACAGTACCGCAGTGCTGCTCTCACTTTCTGTCTCCCTTTGCCCTTTGCTTTTGATGGGAAAACAGAAGAAACTATACTTCCATAGTGAACTTTCTTTGAGATCATCCTCATTTACTTTTTTTTAGCCAGAATCATTATGAACCATCATGCACACTGTTTTTTACCTAAAGTTGTTTAGAAGTCAATGTTTAACTAAAAAAATAAATCTATCAATGGATAGATGCATCTGCTGTGTTTAATTAGAGTTGTTTATCCCATTCTGATGTGAGAAATCTTGGAAACAAGAAAAATAGCCAAGGATATTTTGGAGTAAAAATAGAAACAATTTTTTAAAAATGATCAGAGATTCCATGTTGGTTTACATGAATCTTCTGAAAATAGAGAAAGGAAATATTTATATTCATAGTACTGTTGGTGGAATAGCCCACCCTTTTGTAAGATAGTCTTTGTGCTTTGTTTTATGCAATCCATATCCTGTCAGATCCATATCCTGTCTCTTCTGAGTCCTGAATATGCAAATGTCTGACTTCAGGGGTAATTTTGCTTTCTCTTGTTTTGAGCATTTTCTATGCTTATTTCAGGTTTACTGGAAAATTCACAGTGAATCTGACATCACAGGTGACTTTGTTAAGACACAGGGATCTGTTGTCATTGCTGACCAGCAAAGCACAGCTGAGATAATTGTCTACCTGTTACCTGATGATGTTCCTGAACTGGATGAAAGCTACATGGTGCAGCTGATTTCAGTGGAAGGTGGAGCTGAATTAGACCAAGAGAAAAGAATGTCAAAGATCACAGTGTTTGCAAATGATGATCCTTACGGAGTGTTTGCCCTGTACTCTGATCAGCAGTCAGTGTTGGTAGCAAAGAACCTGGATCGGTATATTCAGATTAATGTGACTCGGCATGCTGGGGCATTTGGAGAAGTGATGATTGAGTACCGTGTCATATCTCATCATGAGGAAGCACTCATTGAACCCGCAAATGAGGTGGGATTCCTCACAATAAAAGATGATGCCACCTTTGGAGTTAAAAGAGTGCCAATAAGCAACCAGGTCTGTATTACTCTTTTAGCTCCTATGATATCTGTTGTTTCCATTTGCTTCATCGTAATACAATTAAGATATTAAACTCTCACTGGTATCCACTGTGAAGCAGAAAAGACAGCTTTAGTGGTATGAATTTCCTATTTATTGAGCAGAATTGAGTTCAAATGACACATTCTCTTGAAATAATTGCAAAATCCCTACTGTGCATGTGTCCAAATATTTAGTGTAAACTTCCATCTTTGCTTTGTGTTACTATCAGTTCAATAGCTGATTTTTACATGTATGTAAATATTTTCTCAAGTTTCCCTTTGGATTGTAAATGGGGATCTGTCACTGCTGACTCACAAAGCAGCAGATAAAGGTACTGGCAATTCTCTGTGTTTCCTGGTTGTTATTTTTACTACAGTCTTACATCCGCACTTATATACTCTTACACCACTCTTACATAACTTTTAATTCTAAGGACTAAAATCAAGACAAGGTCCACTGTGTTAGATACAACTTATTAAAATGGCAACAACTGTTCTGGCAGATCAGTTTCAAAATATTGATGGTTTAACTGTATTTGTTTTGAGAAACATAATCAACAAAACACTTGCCTTGAAAAAGCTGCTTTTTGTGTGCAAATAGAACGAAATCTGTAGATTGTTCTATTTTAACTGATGCCTAACATTAAATATTAAATATTGTAAATATTGTATTAAGTAATTTTTATTGAATTCTCTCTCTCAAAGGCATTTATTTTACTGGGCTTGAATTTTACTCTGGAACTGACTAATGTAAGCCTGGTTGAGGGAAGTGCCAAGGATGTGCCTAAAATATTAGGAAAAGCAAAGTCTACTGTGCTGCTTATTCCTGAGGAAGCTGCCAATTCGCAGGTCAGTAGTGTAACATTTCTACCACAGAAAAGAGGTGCACTTCATGACAAAAGATAACTGCTGTAAGAATTCAGTAGCTCTGTAAAGTTTTTATGCTTGCAACCAATATAATAACTGACAAGATTTTTCCAGTTAGCACTTGTGTTATCCTTTCCTCTGATATACTTTTTTTTATAGAAATGTTTTTAGCTACCTAACTAAAGTGAATCCCCAAAATCTTAAGCATACCCCTCAAGACATCACAGTCTTCATCCATAAAATGTAAATATTGTAAATGTTCTGGTTAATTTATACTTTTATTTACATGAAAGTTCTGAGAGTTAAAGGAAAATAAATATGGCCTATATAATTTCTTTAGGAATATCAGCCCAAAGTAGATTTACAGCATGTCTGCAGTATTAAGTGGAAAAAGAGATGGATGTTATACTGGATTTTAATGCATATGTCTGCAAATTTGCCTAATCACTGAATGAAAAATTTTCCTTTCTCTATTTTGTATGAGAGTGAGAAAAGATAATTTGTCTCTTCTGATATGGTGTATTTGTTTCAGTTCCCTTTCTGTATGTCAGGCAAAGGCAATTGCATGCTGTGTTTTCAAGTCATACATTTTATTAAAAGTTTTTATTAAAAGTTTTATTTAATTTATCTTGAAGCACTGTTCTGGCCCTTAATTTGCAATGGAACTTAATTTGATTAGTCTTTCTGTAAACACTGATGATAGAAAGACCATTATATACTATATACTATGTGCTACTGTTGTAGGTTGAAGCTAAGAGCTTTTTCTTTCCCTCCCCCCCACCGTGAGCGGCGGCAGGTGTTGAAGCCCTCGGGCAGTGGGTCTCGTCAGGGCTGAGGGGGCGGCAGATCCCCGCCTCCCCTCCACCCCCCGGCGCCCGCCCACGAATGTGGGCCAGGGGGGCGGCGCGGGGGCCGCCGCGCAGCCGGCTCAGTGCATGGACCACCATGTGGNAGCCCCGACAGAAAACCCAGCGCTACCCTAGAGCTTTTTCCCATCCAGCTGCAGGGTCTGGAAGAGCTTAATTTGTCTGTCTTTGCGCTTTATTGTCGTTTTTCTTTGCGTGTAAAATAAACCTTGTTATTTATTTGTTTTCTTTTTTTTTGCATGTGTGTGGCTTCTATCGGACCTCTCTTGTCAGTACCACGCTTCCTAGTGGTAAAACCATGACAGCTACCATAAGCCAATTATCAATTGCTTTTATAATGTGGAAATTATCCATTCAGTACTATTTGCTGCTCAAAGGAAAAGTACAACACAGTAGCAAAAATAATTTTGTGAACAATGTCATGTGGCAAAAACTTTTCACTAGATACACAATTAATAACTTATTTTAGACCTATGCATATCTATCTATCTGTACAAATGTAGTACTGCAGCTATTACCTGTGCACATTGGGGGAAGGTGTTAGAATCCATAACTGTGTTTTTTATTAAATTCCCATAAGCAAAATTAAAGGACAAAAGAGACTAGATGTTGGATTTTAAAATAAGTTAATTTTATTTAACTATAAACTAAACCATAGAGGAAGAGAAAGAGAAGAGGAGACAGAAAAAGTTGGAAGAAAAGCTAAGAATAACATTAAAAGGAAGCATAGAAAAAGGTTACTGCCACGATGTTTCAGTATCTGTTACGATAGTTGGAATATGACAAGGTGTTTCTATGATCTTAGTGGTAGCTAGTTCCGCCATCACACACAGGCGTGCAGACAGGTTTGGGGTTTTTCTGCCGAGCTGCTGGTTTGGGGCATTGCTGGAGTTTGGTTCACATCTCAGCCGGAGAGGGAAAGAGTTTTTTGTAGCTGTATTTTCCTGATTGTAGTCTCTTGAGTAGCGAAGTCTCTGCCACTCACGTGGGCTCTTGCTGAAAATGTGTGGACAGCAGCGTGGGGAGCAGGGAAAAGCGTGTAACAAAGTTTCCTCTGCAACTGATAGTTCTGGATCGTATTCATGTCCAAGTTCCCAGGAACTCAGGATTCGGGTTTCCTCAGTTCAGTGGTGCGTTTTAGGTGGATTCAGCTTTTTCAGGTGTGCAGTCATCTCCTCCTCTCAGCAACAGCGTCTCAGCTCTCAAGGCACGTCTATCTCCAGCGACCCACTGCCTGGTACTGCCCGTTGTTCTCCCGAGCACATGGGGACGGATGCTTTTTAACTGTTTCTTTTAGAAGTTTTTGCAACATCCCGATGTCGTAACACTGTCACAATAGGCTCAGCAAGGAGAAGGGGCTCTGTTGCAACAGGTTGGGGGGGCAGGACAGTGAAGGTCTGGTGCCTGTCACAAGCCCTTCAGGTGACCAGGAGACAATGAAGAAGCAGATATTAAGAAATTGTCTGCTACAGCATGTTGGCTTCTTTTTCTTCTAAACAACAGACACAGAATGCTATATTCATTGTTTTCAGTACTGAAATTTCAGTCATACTCTTTGCTGCAAAATAATTCTTGGAAATCTAAAATTTGAGAGCTGTAAAGAAAATAAATATACATATACATGCAGGCATAGATATATGTACATACATATATCTATACACATACCTCCTTCTTATAAAATGCCCATTTTACAAAATATACTTTCACATATGTTATTGTTGGTTTTTATTCAATTATCTGACAAAATCTACTATATTTCCACAGGTTGGCTTTGAATCTGTGACATTACGGCTTACAGATATTGCATCAGGGATAGGCCATGCTGTCATAAGCAGAAAAGGAATTTATGGCTCTGTAATAGTTAGCTGGATTTCAGGATACCCACCAGACCTGGTCACTGACTCTGCTCAGCCAGGCAATATTACTCCTCCATTTGGTGAGTACTTGTCACAAAAAGCTATGTACAGATACAAATACAACAGCTATGATAGTTTAATAAGTGATGATACTACCTTTTAGTTATTTGTACCTTTATGCATGTTTCCTTTGTTAATGAAGAGTCATTAAAATGAAATTGTGTGATCCAAATTTTACCTGTGATGTAATTATTTTATGAGCAAAAAAGTCTGTTAATATTAATAGATACAAAGCTATATGCCTGAAGGACAGCTTTATATAGGAAAGGCCCTTATCTTGAAGATTTCTTCATCTTCAATGAAGTGGTATTTTGACTTAAGTCCATATCTCAGTACATTCCTAAGTAGAAAGAATTCCAGTTTAGTGAGTTGGTCAGAGTCAGAGCATGGTGCTAATAACACCAAGGTTGTGGGTTTGATCACTATAGGGGCCATTCATTTAGGAGCTGGACTTGATGACCCATATGGGTCCCTTCCAACTCAGAATATTCTGTGATTCTTCTCCTTTCAGGTACTGTTGTATTTTCCTCTGGGGAAAAAAGTAGAATTATTTCATTTCAGGCTACTCCAAGCCTAAATAAACATGAATCCTTTGCCATCACTTTAATAGCAGTGCACAGCAATGCATCTGGTGGGGCTCGCCTGAGGTAAGGATATAACTTAGACTTTTGAGTTGCACAGATGCTCTAAGAGTTATGACATGTATAGAGGCATACACCTCAAACAAATCCCTGTTAAATTATAGGTAGCTTATGATAGTGCCTTCTTTGAAAAATTTGTATGTTTTGTCTCAGGTGGAAACAAGTGTCAGCTGCTGCAAATCTAATCTGACTGAAACTGAGGCTTTTCTTCAATTCCAGTCTGTTTCCTTATCATTGGGATCCAAGGTGCCTAGAATGTTCCAAGAATGATGGAGACAGTTAGAAAAATGAAGAATCAAGACCAACAGTTTTAGCTAAGAAGCTAAAGAATAAATAAAACTCTGGACAGTTTTCAGTGTCCCTAAAAATCCATATTTAGAAGATTTTAGATAACAAACACTATTTAAAATAAATAAAAAGAAACAAGATGAATGCAGTAGAAATGCATAATTTATGTAAAACACCCTTTTTATTCTTAAAAAAACATTACAGTCAATGCAGTTTTTCATCTCAGTTGTTACCTGTTCTTCAAACTATTTTCATTCTTCTTACTCATTGATAGCTAAAGGTGGTATGAAAGGAGTGGACAGAGAGTGACACTGAATAAGGAGAAAGGTATTGATTTCACCATATTACAATTATACTGGCAAATCTGAAAGAAGTAAGGAGTGAACCAGATAGATAGATTCTTTGAACTGATCTCTTCTCTTAGGCTTGTGCAACCTATAGACTGGTGTCCTCTGAGCACATGTTCACTGTGTGAGTCAAATACCTTGAATGCATGAGAATGACCTTTCCTAGAAAACTTAAGACTATATCCCAGGAGGTAGTGCTGACAATTACTTTGGAGATTTTTTGGCTTCCTTAGTGGTTGGAAGGGTCTCATTTGTTAGCCAAAACTACTCTCTGTAATTGTAGAGTCATTTGGTAGCCTCTGGCACTGAATAATATGTCAGTTGTAGAAATAAGTGTACAACCCAAGATTTAGCAGAATCTTAGTCTAATATTGTCTCTTAAGAAGGGGATATATTTAATATTAACAAAGTAAAGCTTAAATTGTTATTGCTAATAAGGCTCAGATCTGGAGAAAAACACCGTGAATAATGTTGTGAGGGGACAGTTAGTATTTCAAAGCCCCAATGTATATTTTAAGACAATTTTACATTCTCCTCTAGCTTCCTGGCTAGAACTGTAGTTCTTCTAGCATCTCTCTACGCCACACCTATCCCTTGGCACAGGAAGCTTGTTCATTGTTTAAAACTTGTAGTGGCTGTGTTGCATTTCTGCATTCTGTCCATACCTTCCGTTGCCTCTCCATTTTCCAGGAAAACTGTATTTTATTTATCATTTACTCGGTATCCTCTGCTGACTTAGAATACATTGAGCCTATGAAGGGCTTTTTATTCAATCAATGCAAAATCATTTTTCAGCATTTTTTTATATGTTTTATATGCTTTATATGGTTGGTATTTCTTTACTGTTGTACATTTGCTAATCCACTTACAGCCATCATTGATTGCTCACTGAAAATTATTCTTCTTGACTGTTTTACTTTTCAGTATTAATACTTCCTCTATCAACTTTGATATTTTTTCTGTTTCAGATCAGAATTTACAATAGCTGAAATTGAGCCAATGGGGATCTTCCAGTTTGATCTTAATTCAAGATCTGTTTCAGTTGAAGAAGATGTCCAGGCAGTCACACTACATGTCCAAAGACTGTATGGTTTTCGAAGTAATCTTACTAAATTGACATACCAGACCATTCCAGGAAGTGCCAAACCACTAGAGGACTTTATACCTGTTTACAATGGAGAGCTTATGTTTTTGCATTTTCAGACAAGTGCTGTGATAGAAATATCAATAATTGATGACACTGTGTCTGAAATACAAGAATTTTTTTTTGTAAATTTGACTTCTGTGGAAATTCTGGATATTCAACCTGTGAACCTTGCCTGGAGTCCACGTCTGAATCCAGTTTTCAGTGTTGCAACAGTTAATATCCTGGCCAATGATATTCTTCATGGAATATTAAGTTTGGAGCCAGAGTTTATTTATGTTGAAGAAGATGCAAACAACAGTACCTCCAACACAGCAATGCTTCAAATCAGAAGGACCAAGGGATTTACTGGTGATATTAAAGTAACTGTTAAAACCTTTGGGGGAGTGAGTGCACAGAGTGGGATAGATTTGTATCCTTTTGGAAGTGTTCATGGAAAATCAGACTTCACATGGGCAATGGAAGGAGAAGATTTTGAAGAACAGACAGTCTCTCTGACTTTGCTGGATGGAGAAAGAGAAAGCAAGGTGTCCATAAAAATTTTTGATGATGATGAGCCTGAAGGACAGGAATTGTTTTATGTTTTCCTCTCAAATCCTGAATGTGGAGCTCAGATTGTGGAAGGAAAGGATGAACATGGATTTGGTGCTTTTTCAACAGTAATTATTGCAGGTAATATTATTTTCCCCCAGAAAATGAGTAAATGTATTTAAATCAAATAACATTTAAATTAGTAAATGTATTAAAATTCTTGTAGCAATTTTCATGTAAAGATTGGAATTCTAGATGAAAATAAGCAGGGTATTCTATTCACAAATCAGTTTTTCCAGATTAGAGGAAGCATCTAATGCACTAAGCCCATTGTGCATCCCTTAGCAATGTAGCTCAAAATACATTTAGAGATGCAGCTTATCTCTATTCTTGTCTTTTACTTCTTGATAGGAAAAGACTGAGCCTAAGTGTTTGTCTTGTGGATGTAGTAGCATTTTAGGCTCATTTTATTTTGCCATTTTCCTTATGCCAACCCTTCTCCTGGGGATCTGAGATTCCCGTCTCAAAAGATCCATGACTTCCAAATTCAAAGAACAAGTAGGATACTTCATGATACAGACCCTTGGCTATAAGAAGTGTTACCAATAAATTTTGATATGAGTATAAAAGTGTCCAACAGGAACCTGTAACAGTGCTGCTGTGCTTCCATTGTACATTCTCAGCATTGTACTGTAGTGCTGTAGAAATATCTGTAAATGCTGATCATTTCCGGACAGTTTATGGCACCAAAAAAATCACTGCTTTTTTACTTGTTTCTAAAGACCAGCTAAATTCTATTTTGCCTCTTTGCTTTCTCAAGTATATGTTGAGCAATGCTTAAAGCTTTTGTTACTTTTTTTAAAAACTTTTTTTTCCCTTAGTTTAGAAAATATGATTAGAATGTCATGGGGAATTCTAATACAGGAACACTTAGTTAAGGAGAAGAGTCAAAGCATGTACTTGCATTTAACCGTATAGGTAAATACCACAGGTTAAACATTTGTGCATGCACGTAAGCAAACACAATTTCTGTTCATTTTATATATATTGACATTTTGTAAGCACTGGGGTGGAAGCAGGTTGACTTTTCAATTGCAGACTAAAGCCAGCACTACCTGCAAAGAGAAATCCTTTAGAAGCATGGTTTAATGGGACACTGTAAAGACATTAGTTTCCCCTCATTAACACTGTTTTGTTTTTTTTTCCACTGCTGTTTTGCTGAAGTTATTTATGTTCCCCTTAGTTCCACACACTGAATTAAAGATTCAAGAGAAAAGCTGATGTAACAATCTGGGTAAATAAATGAGTTCAACAACATTATGGATAGGATGAATAAGATAGTTTAAACTATGTCCTTGGAAGTCTACCTTTATCCCATTATCCACTATTTCAATGCTGTCCATCTAGGCATACACTGGGGCCCATTTCTGTTCAGAAGTAATGTGTATTAAGGGTTATGATAAACATAATATAGATGAAGTGATATCTCATAAGGGCATTATAAGCAAAGCTTTTGACTCTGTTCTGTACAACTGTAACATGTAGATTCTTGAAGCTAAGGGGTATAGAATTAGTCAGTTTGGTGAGTGTTGCTGAAAATAAAAGCTTATCTACAAAAATGGTGCCAGGACTCCTTATAAGAAATTTACTTTCAAAATACTTATTCTACTGATTAAAAGAAAATTTAGAAATGCCAGCATTTGAAGTTCTAAATAATTATGGAGTGTAAATTAAGAATAGAAATATTGTTTGGAGATTTTTTGCAGTTATTCACATTCAAATTATAATTTACTTTCAGTTTAACTTTTTTGCTTATAATTTTCATGGACTATATCCTACATAGGAAGTGATCTCCAGAATGGCATTTTGGGATTCATTCCAGAAGTACAAAGTGGTTTGGTGCTTGATGAAGACTCAAAAAACAGAGAAGTGCTACTGACTGTCGCACGGCAACCAAACAGGTGCATGCAACAGCTAATTCCAGTGGTCTTCCTCTGCTATGTTGAATCACAGAAACTGCTGTTAGTGGAAGAGGTTTTCATTACAGAATTTTGTAATAAGCCTTCACCTTTCAGCTCCGTTAATAACTTCCCAGAATTTGGCTGAAAGGCATTTAAGTTGTGAAAGTAATTAGGTCTTTTACTCTGTTGGTATAAAGCAGAAAGAGGAATAAAACCCAAATGCTTTCCAACTTACACTGTAAGGCAGCAAGTGTGAAGGTTTTGCTCAAGGTGAAGCATTTGCACTGCTAAAGGTGTAGTTCCAATTCTCTTCTCCCTGTGTAATATAAGTAGCTGTGTATACTAAAAGGAGCAATTAAGAAGTTAATGTGTCAGTATGCTTATGGCTTCACTCACGTAGATACTATAGGCTTTTTCTACTTAATATACATATATATTTATAGGTTTCACACTTATGTAAGTGTATTTACTTATGTAAGTACACTTATGTGTACTTCAAGTGAATTTGCTGAAGTACTCCTAAGTTCCTTAAACTTACAGGAAAGACAAATTCTGCCTGGCTTTCCAAGCAAATTGTTATAGTATTAAGAAAGTGCTTGGGTTCATCCCTGTCTTCCAAGCACCAGTGTCTCTTATTCAGATAACTGCATGTTCTCTGAAACAAAAATTGACAAGAATCTGGGTTCCCATAATTGCTTTATTTTATTCCTCTGTTGCTTTTTTAGTAATCTGAATAGATTTTAGAGGAAGGAATTTAAACAAAAAGAACTATTTTTATATTGTAAAGTTTATTTCCTAATGATACGTTTTGAATAGTAACAAAACGTGTGTTACCTCTGTGGTTTCTGTTTCTTAATGCAGTAGTGCTCTCCTTCAGTATACTCTTCTATTTTGCTTATAGGGCTTTTGAAGATGTTAAGGTCTTCTGGCGTGTGACCTTTAATAAAACAGCTGTTGTCCTTCTGAAGGATGGTGTGAACTTGGAGAATGAACTTGTATCTGTGCTGGGAGACACAACCTGCATGGCAGGTCAGACAATGTGTAACATCTCCATTGAAATAAAGCCTGATCATGTAAGTAATTATTGATCATTAATGTACTCCACTACGACATTGAATTGCAATTAATTAAGATGAAAAAACTCTTCTAATCCAGAGGAACTGATCGTAACTTGACATCTGCTTAGTTTCTCTGTAACATGTTTATTTATAGGCTTGTACTGCCTCCATTGCGACTGGTAAAAATTTTTGAAGGAGATGAGTATTTAGTTTGAAGATAAATTACAGATCTCAGATTTTTATATAACAATAAGAAAAAAATTGAGTTGTTTCAGTTAGATACTTATTCATATTCTGGACTGTTATCCCTCACACAGTAAGTTTTTCATCTATCAATGCACTTTTTAGGGTGGTTTATGGAAAGCATGTTCTATAAGTAATATCTAATTCACAAAAACACCTTTTATTCCAATTTGCATGTAATCTTGCATGCCTAAATCTAGCACAGTAATCTGTGAAAGCTCTACTCATAAAACTGCATAAGAATCTCTGAGCATCTGAAAATCTGTTGCTATACACATCCACCTTGTCAATAGTGACATTCAGTTTGGGAGCCATCATCCAATAAATGGAGTTTGTCAGTCAGGTATGCCTAAGCCTAAGAGCCTTGTGAGTCCCAGCTGGCACTCCAAAATACAGACATGGTAGAATTAAACAAAAAACACAGCATCCAGTCATTATTGTTGAAAAGAGAAGCAAAAAATATTTTTGTGGGACTACCTAGTGGTGAGAGTAATCCCTTAAGAAAGGAAAGATTAGTGTTTGCCATTCTTTCAAAGTTGGAGAATTTTAAATTTTCTAAGAAATTATCCTAGCAGCCAGGCTAGTGGCAAAGCTGAGGTCTGGGCACCGAAAAAGGACTAGGTGAGAAAGTTTCCATGTTATTAATGGCATTCTGGGAAATAATGCAAGCTGTTGAATGTGGGAAATAGGATGCATTCTTAGTTCAGTAAGAGGACCATTTTTCTTCTTCACCTTCAGATCTTATCTTTACAATACAGAGCAAATGAATAAAGTGTATTCATTACTCACACAGGTGTGTGGGGCACAGGCCGCCTTGCTGAGTAAACTGGGATTTTGAACCTGTTTAGTCCAAAAGAGTGAAATCACTATTTCATGACAGCAGTGCAGCAGCTGCAGAGACATACTGTTGTGCCACATGAAGCACAAGCCTGTCCCATTCTAGCAAGTCCTAATGGAAAGCTAAAGCTCCACATGCAGCCCAGTAAAATTGTGCCTGTCATCAGTCACGATCATTTCATGTAGAGAATTAGTTGACAATTTAATTGAAAATATATGCTGTTTATCCCTCCAAATATTTTTTAATTCTTCTTGCAGTTCTTTCATAAGTTAGCTTATAAAATAGTATTAAATATACTACAAAATGAGGAAGTAATAAATATATTAAGTGAGTATTTCACACTTTTGTGTGACACATTCTAGCTTTTGTAAGTTTTTACTTAGTCAGCTGTATTGACTTCATTAGCTAAAGTCCTAGAATTAAAGTAGGATTTCTAAAAGTTTAGGGCTAAAAAAAGCTACATTACTAAAAAAAAAAATGTTTCTTCAAGGATTGGAATTTTTATAATGCTATTTTTTTGTAAAGAACTACCTTTTTTTTTCAAGTTTGCTACTTGACAAGTGCATGCAATAGGTACAAATAACATCCTTCCAATGTTTTCTGGAATCTTAGTAACCAAATATCTATTTTTACATGTTATGTTTGTAGTGTAGGTACAAAATCAGAGATGAGGCAGGATATCATATTGTAAACTTAATATTGCTGCCTTATTTTCAATAAGGAACCAAAATTACAAAACCTGGATTTTCAGGGTGACTGATTTCTCTGTATCTGAAATGTCATAAAAGTCTATCAAACAGTATTCTCTGTGATTTTTGATAAATTCAGTTAAGTGTGCAAATCTACTGAGATTTTCTTGTAAAAATGTGCGTAAAGATGTTAGTGTTTAAAAACTAAGGTTGTATGTAAAATGCTTTTCAGAACTTTAACTGACTCCAGTTCTTTAATATAGTCAAGTTAATTAATTGCCGTTTCAATATTGCATACTTATTTCTTTGGAATTTTTCGACAAGTGAATAGGTGTGTATATCTCTGTTTGTAAGATAAAAAGGAAACAAAAGAACAAAATTTTCACCAGTTGTAATCTATGTAAATCTGTAATCTGGAACTGGGAGCTCTTGGAGAGTTTACTCTCATGTATCACAGATTTACATCACAATACCTGTACTATATAAATAGCTACTTTAATACAGTAAGTTCAATATGAAAATCTGGGATTTATTTAGTGTACCTGACAGAGCAGTCAGTGCCTGTTGGAATATTGGTTTAGGATACAATTCATTGTACTTACTGCACATTTCAGGAATTCAGGAAGCAACTAACATTGTGGTAAATGTTAGTTCAAGTAAACCATTGTGCATATAGAATAATACATGCATTTTTCTAAAGATGAAAGTAATTATTAGGTCTTTGAATCATATGAAAATTATCCCTCACTTACAGGTACCTGAATTTGAAATGTATATTTTTGTTGAGCTGTATGCTGTAAGCACAGGAGCTGCATTGAACAGCAGTGCCAGATTTGCTTTTATAACAGTCCTGGAAAGTGATGCTCCTCATGGTTTAGTATATTTCGCTGTGGGATCTCGTTTTGCTGTGGCTTATAAGAAGACAACTTTAATCAGTCTACAAGTTCTTAGAGATTCTAGTACATCAGTAACCACAATGGTTAGCTACAGCATGCAGGTAAGACTTGTTGTTATTTAACTTATTTTTATAATTTTTTCTGAACTTCAGGAAAGCAAACTTCCAGCTCCTCAGGGAGATGGTCAGTGGGATTCCCTCAGAGATTGCCCCGGGGAACAAGGAGTGGAGCAGAGATGGAAGCTCTTTAGGAAGTCTTTCAGAGAATGCAAGAGTTAGCAATCCCCAGATGCTGAAAATCAGGGAATGAAGGCAGGAGAGACCAGCATGGCTGAGAGGGACCTGATAAATAAAGGGCAAGAAGCAAATACACAATACCAGCTAAAGCAGGACGGATGCCCCAGGAAGGGTATAGAGATGAAGTTTGGTTTTGTAGGAATGGGGTGAGGAAGACCAAGGCAAAGGTGGAAAAGAGCATAAAGAATAAGAGGAAGGGCTTCTACAGGTACACTAACCAGAAAAAGAAGGTCAAAGAGGGTGTGTTACCCACCCTGACAAACAGTGCTTGGAAAACTGGTAACAGTGGATGAGGAGAAAGCTGAGGAACTCCACAACATTTTTCCTCAGTCTTCATGGCAACCTCTCTTCTCATACCTCTTGAGTGGATGGACGTAGAACTGGGGCTGGGAGAGCAAAGTCTCTAGGTTTGTGACCACCTGAGGAACCTTAATGTACATAAGTCTATGGGACTTGATGAGAAGCATCCCAGAGTTCCTGAGGAAATTGGCCAAGTCACTCTCCAGAATATTTGAAAGCTCAGGGAGCTCAGGTGAAGTCCCAGATGACTGGAAAAGGGAAACATTGTACCCATCTTTAAGAAGGATAGAAAGGAGGATCCTGGGATCAACTGACCTGTCAGCCTGACCTCTGCCTGGAAAGATCACAGAACAGATCCTCCTGGCAGCTATAGTAGGCTTATGGTGAACAGGGAGGTGATTTGAGACAGCCAGCACAGCTTCACCAGTGGAAAATCCTGTCTGACCTCCTAGTGGCTTTGTGTGGTGAAGTGACTACATCACCTGACAATGGAAAGGTTACAGCTGTCATTGACAGAGTTGCCCACAACTTTTTTCTCTCTGAATAGGAGAGAGAT
>VYZS01097635.1:8201-19541 GCA_013400695.1 Neodrepanis coruscans
GGGCTTTGGCCAGCCCCCCAGCACAGCAGCAGGATGGACTGGAAGCTCCTCTGGTCAGACTCTCAGCACACAACTGTGGAAATGAAACTTGCAATAGAAGTCTTGCCCAGAACAGCCGCCTAACATTCCTTGTTCAAATACATTTACTTTTGCCGTTCCTTCCATGTACATATATATTCTTTTTCTTTTTCCCCAGCAGTTCAGATTAAGAATATAACTGACTGACCGTGTTGTGGTCTATATTGATTTAAATTTGATGTAGTGAAAAGCAGATCAAGAATATATTTATACATCATTGGAAGCATTTTCATACAATGTATATGATTTCATAGACCATATTAAGAAGCTGCTTAACCACATACTGATTTTTTTCCCTCAAAATTCTAGATCAAATGTTTGCATATAAGGGGTGTAGCTATCATGTTAGTAATATCCAAAAATATGAACCCCAATCCCCCAAAATTACCCAGTAATCCTGTAGAAGGTACTGTATGAACAAATGTTTAATCACATATAAATAGAATGTAAATGTATCACTGAGCAATGTTTTCTAGTGTATCAAACAAATTTTGTTTCATCATACATTTCACTGTGATGTTATTATGGTGTGCATAACAGGGAATGTGGTTATTGAAAGAAAGATAAACCTGGATGTTACTGTAGTTCTACGAATGAATAGTTTATTCTTTTAAAAATGAGCATTTGATGCATTTGAGTTTCCTGTGATAGTCTTCAATCTGGCTCTCCAGGCACGCACACAGTATTAATGCTGAAAACTAGCGGCACAATATGCAGACAAGGCAACTCAGTGTGAACGGATATATTTTTCCTTGCAGAGATCCAGGTTTATGACAGTGATTGTGTTTACATTTTATGGTGCCTCGTAATGATAAAATGTTATTTCCCTAAATTAAAAGGATAAATCCGTNACAATTTTGTGCAGTTACACTTAAGCCTAGAAATTTCCCACACTCTCTTTAAAATTGTGTAAATTTGATTATATGGATATTTGGTAGGTTTGTGTGTCCTACATTGCTTTGTTTTGCCCTCAAGATACAATCAGGTTTTTTTTAATTGCACCATTTTTTCTACATGTTTAATCTATTTTCTATCACGTAGCAAAAAATCAGCTAAGATCTTGGACTNATTTGACCTCTACTTTTAATAAAGTAAAACATGTTCAGTTTGGAGAATCCATTTATGCAGATATTTAGATAAACAGTGAGTTAAAATCAGTTTATAATTACACCATTAAGCTTGATAAATACAAAAAGTATATACACAAATGATGATTTTGAAAAAAATTCATTGCAGCCACATTTCTCTATGTGGAAACAGCATTAAAACAAAGGTAAGTGTCAGANCAACATTTAAAGAGTCAGAAAAAATTGGTTAAAATATGATACAGCTGTGATCTTTAGAGAGTTTCAGCCTGTAGAGAGTTTTAAGAGTACTGTTGGTGAAAAACAAGACACAATAATGTTCTGCCTTGCACACTGTGTAGTTATTGTGGACCTGTGAATGACTTCCATCACTGGTGGTCTGTAAGGCAGTCTGCAGCTGATTGGTGCATCCCACAAAACTGCTGAAAGAACTGCTTCAGTGCACATGCCTCTCTGCAATTCTCTGCACTACTGACATGTTTTAGGTCCCTCAAAGGGAGATTGCAAACTGAGGAGTCACTGGTTTGAACAAACTCTCCCTCTCTGAAGAATCTCCCATGAATCTCCAATTTGCCATGATTTATAGAACTCTCCAGTCTTCCTTCAGCAGTGCTCAGTTACATCTATGCTTCCTTCATTATGACTCAAATGAGAAATTACATTTGTAACTAATTCCTTATGTCTGATTGCCAAGCCTACCAAAGAAATCCTTTCTTCATCAGTTCAAAGTGGTTCCAACTGTCCCTTTTTGACACAAGTAGTAACAGTTTTGGTATCAGTTCTGGAAAACTGCAAAAACATTAAATTGTAAAGCCAGTATTAAAATTCTATCAGTTTAAAATTGAGCATAACTCTAAACACAATTCTGACCCCTTTTTACTACAATTGTCTTGCTACTGTATTTTCCTTAAGAGTATCTGTGACTTTTATGGGAGTCTTTTGAAGAGGAAAATATAAGCAAGTAATTACAACATCACATGCAAAGAAAGGCACACTGAAACCACTTTATCAAACTCTTGCATGTAGGAAAGCACAGAAGACACCGGTTTGTTTTTTTTTAAGTAAAGACTTGGACCCTGATGATGGGTTGGATGTAAACAAAGGTCCCAGTTCACTGATGGACCAAGTTGCAGAAAATGTTTATATGTCATATATTGAAGAATAGGTATCTAGATGGGCAGGGCCTATTGCCCACACCTTGCAGAGCAGTCTAGTGAATAAAAGACTTCCAGGAGCTGTGAGACCTTGGCTGCAGCTGCTGGGCTGAACTCAGTGTTTCCAGGCAGAAGAATGGCTCTCTGGACTTCTCTGGCACAGGTTTGTCTGCAACAGACTGCAGGCCCTTCTTGCTTCCTCAAGCTTGCAGTTTGACCTCAAGGAGGGAGCACAATATGAGATGTATCCCAGGGCTATTGGTAGCCAAATGTAATGATGTGGGAAGAGCTGAGGTGGAGTATTTAAGCTCCCTCAGCAAGAGACAGCAGTAATACGTAAAGCCAGCTTGCTGCACTTTGAAAGGGGACCTTAGACTTAATACTGATGAACAAATTTACCTACTTCAGCAGTTCAGTGTTTTTGGTTGGGTTTGGTTAAGGTTTTTTTTCTCAAACCAAACAAAAAATTTTGGATAAAACTAGGCTGTGATAATTTTGGACACATTAAAAAAAAAAGTTACTTTCTATGGGAGGGCATTTTTGGAACCCTGACCAACTCTGTGAGCCACTGTTTTTTTAAAAGAGATTTAAGATTCAAGCTGGTCAGACATAAAGGAGAAAAGGAAGTAAACATCAAAATTAATGTAGTGGCCTAGTTTGAGCAGGGAAGGAATCCCATTCTAAGCAGAGGCACAGATTTTTCCGCTGCTTACCTCTGCGTGGGTCAGTGTAGCTCCCTGGCCCCCAAAGCCCATACTTATCTATGCATTAATGAATTTCTCATGCTCGGTCCTCTCTTGAGAAAATTGCATTGAGTTCCGAGGGTGGATTTCTCCTACTCTCAGATCTTCAGATGGGCTGTGCCCTTGGCATGTAACACGTGCCCTTGCTACCATGCTACTGCAAACTGTCATTGTAGGGTGCTGTCAAAAATCAGACATCAAATAAAAATTATAAATGGAGTGTTGGGGGTGGCAAGGACATAGACTACTGTGCACTGGCTGGCTTGAGGTTGGTTTCCTTGGTCAGTAGCCATGTAGTCTTTGTTTCTTAAAAGAATCCAATAAAGCAGCAACTTTTAAGAATAAAATAATTCAAGGAAACATATCTCCTGGCTCTCAAGTTCTTCAGCTCTGCTGTATAACTAATTTCACGTGTATGACATTTTGTAAGATGGCCTTGAGAGAAAGCCACTTTCTCATGACAACTTTCTATTGGCTTTTTGTCACAGATGTATCATTTTGGTGTCAGAGGAGACAGCTCAGGTTTTGACCAGAGTGGCACTAATTCTCTCACAGTAGATCCTGTGCTAGTAGTGAAAAGACACTGTTATTTTGAATTTATCACCAAACAGTGGGTAATCTCGTATTACTGACTCCAGTGTAACATAACTGAACAGTACTTACATGCATACAGTTACTTTACTTAACCATTATTCCTATAAGGTCATATTTGGCTTAGTTCACGTGAAATGCTACAAGACAATTTCATAGCTGGAGCGTGAAGAGGTATTTTGTGGTTTTATGATGTTTAATGCAAGGTTCTATATTAAATCTAATTGGCTGAAAACTCACCTATATAGGAATTAATTTCTTGGAGGACAAGATACTTGGTACAAATTTTGCAAAATAAATAACCAATGTTTGATGAACTGATCTAATGTGATTGTGATGTGTTTCAAAGACTCTGAAGAGATTGGCCAACTAAGGGTCTTTGAGCTGAGCCCAGTGAAATCAGCAGAACCTGTCTCTACTTACAGTTAATTTGAATTTAGCCCTGGAATTTGAAGCCTAGAATAAGAAGCTTTATGTGCTTAAAAGCAAGGATGTGCTTTCTCTGAACAGTTAAATTAGTGATCCCAAACCTTTTAAACAGTTGTTCTGTTCACATTCAGACTCATGATTAAATTCTTGTGAAAATCACTATGAAAAGATAGTACAGTAAACCAAAGGGAGCCTCCTTACCAGTTCATTTGGAATCAGAATATTAACTGAAGACATCTGAGCAGTTTAATATATGCACCTATACTTTTTTCATGACAATATTTTCAAAAGAGATCCTTTATCTTCCTTACGCGCAGTATACAATTTAACCTAAGTTGCTTGTATGCATGTTAGGCAGATGGAGAAATGCCAGTAATGGACTACAGCAAATCTTCCAGGTCCCCAGGGGTGTGTTGGGAGGTCAGGAGAGAAGGGCATGGGTAGGAAACTGAGTGTTGACACAGCCTGTAGACTGTGTCTGCTCAGATATTGATGCAGTTCTGGATTTGCAGTTCTGTTCTGTTCTGTTCCACTGTATTCCTGAGGGGACTGAAGATGCAAATGCCACATCATATTTTAGCAGTCTACACAGCATCAATTTCTCTCCCTGCTGAAATTAAAATTTTAGTTTAATTTCTTTAGGTTTTTTTGCAGACTAGTGAAAGTTCTCTCACAAAGTAGTAACTCCTTGTTTGTGGGTCTGCAGTAACTTCCTGTACTATCAATGTTTCTTTGTACCTATAACCCTCCCTTTTGGGACTTTGGTAAAAGTATAAGCAGGTAATGCTTCTAATGGAGCTGCTTTTCCCTCATGCCAGTAATTCAGCCAACAATTGTAAACTAAACCAGAACTTACGAACTTTCCATGTATCTCCATGTCTGGGTTGGAGTCCCTTGGCCATTGTGTAATGGCTTTTTGCCTGCTACTAATGAATTATGAACCACACTCTTGCCTTTATAATGCACATCAGTAATCCCTTCTACAGCACAGTATCAATATGTATCTATAAATCCACAG
Organism: Neodrepanis coruscans; assembly: GCA_013400695.1. NCBI lineage: Eukaryota > Metazoa > Chordata > Aves > Passeriformes > Philepittidae > Neodrepanis > Neodrepanis coruscans. The sequence goes on from VYZS01097635.1 coordinate 13,300, forward strand.
GCATAGACTGTTAAAATGCACATCTGCAGTCCCTGACACGCTGCATGGGTTTGGGCATTAACATACCTACATCTCCCCTGAGGAACAACTCTTGTACCTAAACACCCAAATACTTGTTTTTATGCCAGCGGTATTATTGACTTGAAACGCCCTCACAGTGCAGAAAAATTCACCTGTTGACATTTCTGTCTTTGAGGTGTTAAAAACTATTCGTCCTCCTTTACTCTTTTTAACCAACAGAGCTCTAAATGCTGTACATATTTTTCATCAAACATTTCTCCCAAAACGTCAAGTATATCAGAGAGAAAAAAAAAAAAAAAGAAAAAGGCTATTTCTACCCTGTTCTTGCCCTTGAATTCCTACTTTTGCCCTTCCCTCCTGAATACAGAAGATGCCTAAGTACAAATATTTTATCATTTGCTAAGAAATCAGCTGCTGCTACATCAGAAATTGGACTTCTGCACTGTGGTGATGTGCCAGTTGTGAATATATGTAAAAGATTGTCTAAGCATGGACTGACAGCAAGACAGAGATGTGTGGTGTGTAAACTTCACTGCAGAAGATTGATTAGATCTATTTTGAAGCTTTTCTGCCTTCATCTTCTAGACGATGGCTGTCAGTGATTTTTCACGTAAGCCCAATGTTTCAAACTATATCCATCTGCAGTTATCACTGTCATTCTAAATAACCAATGCAAAATGAATCACTTCATGATAAAGTAGCATTTTACAACATGGGGTCTAAGAAGGTTCTACATTTATCCTACCTGGTTTAGATTGAAGACACAAAGACAGGCAGGGGCTCCATGCAAAAATTACTTGGATGAATTAATTTACAGTTATTTCAGACAAACATACGTAATTTCCAAAACATAAAAGCCAAGTTGCCACATAAAAACAAATGACAGTTCAGGTATCATCAAGCAGCAACATAATGAGACAAGATGTGCAAGCTAGGACTTCCAGGACATTTAGTGCCAAAGGGCTACGTACAGTGCTGGCACTTTGGAAGTTTTAAAAGCTGCTTACATTGAAAAATCAATTATTATGAGAAATATTCATGTATCATGTACATTGATCCTTACCTGCCATGTCAATAGCAAAGGGCCTGTCAGCTCTCCAGCCAGTGTACCAGCCAACAACTTTGCCATTTTCCACGACTGGGCGCTCGTACCGTCGCCCCCCCACCAGTCCCACGGGCCACACCGACACCTTGCGCGTTGTACGCATCTGCAAGAGGCAGCACAGCATAACCGACGGTGCGCACGTTGTCCCTGCGGGTTCAGCTTGTAAGTGTCAGGAGAAAGCCTACACATTAGTCATTGAGACTACGTATTCAAAGGCAATTATAGTTTACAGATTTGAGCCCAGCAGTGTAAGTATTTGAAAGCTGCATGTGCTCACTCATTTTCTTTGAAATCTCCAGCTCTTTAGCCTATAAGCACCTCAATTCTACTTCAAATATCCTATTCATAATACTTTCTAAAATTTATTTTAAAAGGTGTGAAAAAACAGGCTTTGTTGTGTTGGTTTTGGTTGTTTTGTTGGTTTTGGTTTTTTCCTTGTTTGTTTGAGTTTTCAAAGGTGTAGTAGATAGTTTTTTTTTTCTGCAAGACTACAGCATTTTGTCAATAGGCTTATTTCTAGAGATAGCTCAGGTATTTTACAAACCCAGTGAGAGAAAACAGTATAACAATGATTAACAAATATGCATTTCAGACAAGTACAATTAGTTTGAGACTGGCAAAAAATGCATTGAGTACAACAAATTACGACACACAACTCTTTCCTACTTGCAACGTACCAGATTTGTATAACAGATCTGTGATGCACTCAGACCTAATAAATGCTGACCAAAAAGAGTGTTTGGATTAAACCTTTTCAATTCTGTATTTTCCTTTTAAAAGCTCTGCTAAATTTCTGAAAAGGATGAAAAAGCAGGCCAGGCAGGATTCTTAATAATGAGTAAAAGGAGCTTTTCCCAATGGCATAAATGTAACTGAATGGAGTTCTAGAAATGTGGTCCTTATCTAACCTTGAGGAATCTACAGATAATAAGTTACTCTAACAAGAAGTGTGCATTGACTGGGAGTCACTTCAAGAAAGATGTTAAGGTGCTGGTGCATGTCTAGAGAAGGGCAACAAAGCTGATGAAGACTTTAGAGAGAGTACATCGTATGAGAAGCAGCTGAGGGTGCTGAGGTTGTTTAGTATGGAAAAGAAGGAGGCTCAGGGGAGACCTTATCAATCTCTACAACTATGTGAAAGGAGAATGTAGTGAGGTGGGGATTGGCCTCTTCTCCCAGGCAACACACAACAGGATAAGAGAAAATGGCCTCAAGCTGTGCCAGGGAAGGTTCAGGTTGCACATCAGGAAGAATTTTTTCACCCGAAGGGTTCTCACACATTGAAATGAGCTGCCCAGGGAAGTGGTGGAGTCACCATCACTGGAGGTGTTCAAGAAACAACTGGACATGGCACTTAGTGCTATTGTTGAATTGATATGGTGGGGTATGGTCAAAGGCTGGACTCAGTGTTGTAGGTCTTTTCCAACCTTAGGGATTTCATGATTCAGTGAATTCAAATTACTGGTTCACTGAACCATTTTCTTCAGTAAACAGGAGATAATATGACATGAACCTCGATGCGCTGCTTCCTATGGGAAAATTGGTCTGATGTGAGAACTTGAGTAGACGAGTGCACAGACACAGCCACTTGCACAATTTAACCACGTTGATTCAAAAGCCACTGTTTTAACTACTGTGTTTTAAATATGATTCTATTTAAACAAGTATTAAAATATTTCAGTGTAACATCAGCTTAATTTGATCTACTTTAAAAACAGTCTCATCTTTTGTTGTAATTGAAACCTATTCCTTAGGGAAAAGTTATCCATTTCTCTTTCCAAGCACTCCCCTTAGCAAAAACAAACACAGTTTTACATATTTGTAGCTGCAGTCCCCTATCGATGTATGTTGAAGTAAAAGACAACCTTGGTTAAATATTAAATACTTCCCTCTCTTTCCACCAAGGTGAAAGATTTATCATGCATATCATCTAGACTCTCTGGAGTTGCACCAGAAAAAAACAAAGATATCACATCAGCATGGTTCACATTTCTAAGCTAAATACATTAGCAGATTCTTAGAACTTTCACACAGGGAAGGTATAAAACATATATTTGAAAATCCACAAATATGTATATACACAGAGAAGAGAGACATGTACCTTCTCTCCCTGTAATTACTTGTGTATCTTTAAATTTGTTTGGCAGAATTTCCTCACCTCCACCCTAATAGCTGTTGCAGCAAGACCACCTAACTTAATAGCAGCAGCCCATAGTGTGTAAGAGCAGGGTATGTATACAGTTTGCAATATAGGGATTTCGTGTGATAAGGATTCTATCCAAGTCATTGACTATTTAATTTCCAGTAAGAGACTGCCATTAATCTCTCTGCAGGTTATTGCTAAATGTGTTTATCTGTAACCGTTCTCCCTGCTTAATTTTAATTGCCAACCTCTCCCACTCCTCCGTGAAGGAAATGCAGAGTTAGCAGTTAACTATTCAGCTATGGACATCAGCCAAACCCTCATATGAAGATCTTTTAGCACTGATTTTAATGATACATCCCTTTTGCATATTTTGCTAACAGCCTGTTTATATTAGCATCCAAAGATATCAGACATGGGCACAGGGCATCATCCTTTTGGGCATGTCTACACAGGTAAGTTTCCAATAGGTTTCCAAGGACTCCATCAAGCCACATACACCCAACTGTGCTACACTAGTAAAAACCACAAGGTGAACACATATGTTGCTGTTAATATCTCCTAGAGGGTATGGATACCTGAACAAATTATTAACCTATAGAATTGCAGCACTTTACCCTCTCTGTGCCAACTGTACCCACAGTAAACACAAAATGCCACAAGATAAGGGCAGGCACATTCTTAACTCCAAGAAAGTGACTGATGAACAGTGCACCCATGTGCCTGAGCACACAATAAAAACCTGGGCAGCTGTACTGCAAAATGAGCCAGGTTACACAGGACTTCTGAAATGGGTAAATAGTGCCCTCAGCATCTATGCTGGCAGAATCAGATGGATTTATGTTAATACTCTACCATACACAGTCTGTATGAAAATCTTGTGAAGGAAAAGTATCTCACTGATCTTATAAAACCAGCATGAAATGACCCAAAAAGCTTTAAATTGGTACAGTCTTGGGTCCATCTTGGTGTCTATGTCAGTAAAGCCACCACACATCAGAAGGAAGGAAGTAACCCCTTATGGAGCCCTACATTTTGTCCTTGGGTTACCTTCTTTAGTCTCACAGGTTAGATTTTGGTGGAATAAAACAAGCAGGTGTCCAGAATACAGCAACCCCTTTAAATAAAAGCTGAAAGAGCACATCTAGACCAGTATTTATGCTAATTCTGAAATACCTCACAGCCTCAGGATATGCTAGGCAGATGAAAGCAGGAATATTTCTTTTAATCTTCTAAGAATAACATTATTGCAGTTAACATACTGTTATGTGAAGGCTATATTTATGTATGATGGGGGGAAAGCTATTATTTGGATTAAAAGGCCAGCTTGCACTTGGAATTTTATTCTGCTAATCATTGGGACACAAAAAGTTGATTCAATAATGTGTTAATTCTAAATAGTCTCAGTGCTGTGGCCAAAAAAACTGCCAAAATCCTATGACTTACAGGCAGCTTCATAAATTACTCTTCTGTCATTATAATCTTAATACTCAGCACTTTAAGTCCTACCTAGTAGCTTACATGAATGGTGTTCATCTTACTTACACTTAACTCTGTAAATTAAGCATCTGGTCAGTTCTAGTTAGACTTCTATAGTTAATGAACAGAGATAGGAACCTACTGACATGATTCATCCTGCCTGGCTTAGACAGCTGTCTTAAGGAAGGATGAATCTCCCTCTGGAAATGCTTTTGTCCTCTGTTTACTTTTTGACAATTTGGAAGGGAGTCTTGGGCATAGGAGGAGAGTGATGTACTGGAGGGGGAAGATGGTAGAACAAATCTGAATGAAGTAGGAGGAAGGACAATTGGGAAGGAGTGTGCAAGCAAATGACAGGAGAGACGAGTAACAACTGACCAAAGAAATTCCAGTGAGGCAATGGGCATATAACAATAAATACAGTTACAACAGAATAACCACTACAAAATAGCAAGTGAAAATTCAGAAAATGTAGCTGAGCAATAAAAGGCACTGATAAAAGCATTGTCAAATATAGCATCTCATTAGTCAATCAAGAAAAGCTGCTTAAATGGGATGCGCTGGACTGATGGATAGGGAAGATACCAAGCTAGTAACAAAATATAAAAATCCAAGGGGAATGAAGGCAAATGACAGACAGAGAGAAGGAAACATGGCTGTACTTCCTACAGTGAAAAGGCTTACAGATTGGAACAACCGTTCCAGTGTTTTTGCAGCATGATGTTGATGTGTTTCTACTTGGGATTTAAAGATCTCTGCAAATGCAAACCTCCTGCCACATGCAGCAAGCTTTTATCTCCCCCTTTCATTTCAACCTCTATTTGATTTGTGATCTGTACTGACTAGGCTACAGATTACCTTCCAGGCTCACCAAACCATCCCACTTCACACCCCTGCCCATCCCAGTGACACTTGAGCAGATTTCTATCAAAATTCCTATTTATCATTACCAAAGAAAGGATCTAGAACTCCTTCACTACAACCCTTCCACAGGAGAAAACTGCAGGGGTTAAAAAAGCACAAGCATATCCACATTCCCTATCAGTTCTAACACAGTTCCCTGCATTACTCCCTGGTCATCTAAAGTCAGATTTTGCTTCACTAAAACTGGTGAGAGAACTATGATTCAGATGGACAGCTCAGCGGCAGTGATGCTGTGCCTGTTTACTGAAGCATTAGATGGAGCTCCTGCCCCTACTTACCATCAAAGGAGGTACCAAGGCATAGAAAAACTCTGCTGGTGAGTCTTGTGGTTCAGGGACTGTGACACTTAGGGGATAGGAACCTCAAAAAGCAAAGTTGTTGTTGGCAAACTTGACTGTAAAGAGAATTCTCCGTGGAAGAACTTGTAGAAAGGGTCTTCAAGTCAGAAAAATTTTCTGCCATTGATCTAGTCTGCTCCACAACCCTCACAGGCAATTTGATTTAGTGCTTCACCATCCTTACTATTAGAAAGCTTTTTTTCCAAGCCTCTGCTTTAAACTTCCTCTACTG
>VYZS01097637.1:2710-60556 GCA_013400695.1 Neodrepanis coruscans
CCAGCACTTGGTAAGATTCATTTGGTCTCAATCTAAATAAAAGATGTAGCTATCATATCATGAATACAGTTCAAATCCACACATTGTTCATTCATGTGTGATCAGATGGGAACTGGTTTCAGTGATCTCATACTTATTTTTGTGAAACCTCCCATTAGCATTCATTGTCATTACTCTGATTTATAAAAGATTGGCAGTAGAGTTGGCTTTGGAGTTGGTTTTCAGGCATTTAAATTAAAAAAAAAAAAAGAAAAANNNNTAAAGCTTTCTTCTGGTAACTTCATTAAAAATCCATGCCACTTCATGAGTTATCAGCAAAGAGCTGGAATTTCAGAGTGTGACTGATGGTCCTCCCTCTGCTGACAAAATTAGAAACATCAATAATTCTTAGATTAATTGCTTAGAAAATTTCCAAGAGGCAAACATTTCCTTATTTTTAGACCCTTGTTTTCTTCTGTAGTCAAAGCAGTGGAGGCCAAAGTTCAACTACATGTACTTCAGTTAAACGATGGGATCTCTGTACTCTGAGTTTTATATGTGCACAGAAACAAGTGTGCATCAGTGCTATGTGGGTGAGGGTGTCTCATGCTAAGCCCTGAATTCCCAACCTCTGAATAAATTCTGATTTATCTCACAGAAACCTGGAATCAGTCTTCTTGCCCACATATCTACAGATCCTTCCAAAGGAATTTAGGACATGGACATACTAGGATCACTACCAGGGATTATGAGTTACCAGGAACATGAGTATATGGGGGACAAGCCATGTTCCATGATGCTGGCTAGCCATAACGAAATTTTGCACGTGGCTAGCAAGTGGTAACAAACTTGTATGGACCAAGAGGTGAGGGTGTGTTATGGCAGTGTTATGGGCTAATGAAGTCCTGGCACAAGAGTTGTCGTTGCTTCAAGCACAAAGTTGAAAGTTGGGGAGCTGCAGTGAAATAATGCATGTCTCACTACTTAAGATTTTCCCTGTTGCTTATACAGAAAAAAAAAGGTCTTTCTAAACAACTTTCATGTACCTTTCTCTACCCACTCCTCAGGTATGCACCTGGAAATCCAATAAAGGGCTTGCTTTCTGACTGGAGGTCTATATTAGTGCTCCTAAGAGGCTCCACATGCTGCCCCCAGCAGGGTACCAGCAACTAATTCTCATTGGCACAAAGCTTGAGTGTCCTCACCAACTTCTGCATGTGATCTGGACAGAAAAGGCTAAATACTGCAGAACTGGCCATTTGAGACATCAAGTTTTACATCTGGGAGCGTATTTAACTACAATATAACAAAAAAATGTCTAGAATAACTCCTTCACAGAGTAAATGAGTTATGGCTCCTCAATGAGACAATCTTCTAGAAACACACTGAGATCCTATTGAAAGGTGCATTATAATCACTATGGAACGAGGATGCATCTTTTTTTCTGAGAAAGATTGGATTGTTCAAGAGGAAGCTCTCCAGATAGTTCTTGAGGTAGTCACAGGACCACATTCAACTAAACAGGCAAAGTTACACTTTATGGGACACTAATGTATGTAAGCACCTTGACACTCAAATTATTTGGGGAGGAAGGGGAGAGATGAGGTGTGATGCAGGGGAGATTCCATCAATTTGCAAGATCCTCTCTACATCTGAGGAAGCACTGAATAAAAGATTCCTGTGTGCACAGCTTTTGAAGTCTAAATAAATTCCCCCCTCTCTGAAGCAACCTTTCTTATTCACAAAGATTATGCACTCCTGGATTTCTGCAACTACTTTCCAAGAGATGTCATAAAAATGAAGCATAATGGAAAGATGTATCAGACTGTATTAATATAGATGCTTTTATAATACAAAAATAGATGCAAAGTAGAAGACCTGAGAGATAGAAGTACACATGACCCAAATTTCAACTTTTCCAACTACATGAATTTGAAAATTCACCTTTGTCTTTTCATGGAATGTATTTATATGTACACATATACAATATATGTGTATATATATAGTATTAATATAGAAAGATTGACACACTTTCCAGAGGACAAAACAGGACACCCCCTGATTAGGTTACCAGGAAGGTCAGTACAACCCGGAGTGGGGAACAGGCTGCAGAGTGGGGATGCCAGACTGAACTGTGAATGCCCTGAGGAGAGAATCAAATGGGTCCTTCAGAACTGTTGGATGGGACAGATCTGGGGTCAGCTGTCAGAGCTACTTTGGACAGAACCAACTGACCTTGGTGACCTTCACATGACCTTGGGGCTGCAGCTCTACTGAGCTGCTGCAGTGAGAGATGTGATCAGTCATGCATGGAGCGTGAAGCAGATGTTGGAAGCAAGGCAACTGCTTCTTTTCCATCACTGCAAAACAAAAATGCGCCTTAAGTAAGGGATTGCCTAAAAATGTGCTACCCACTGAATGGACCCTCTCCTGCCTGCTTTGCTGCTTCAGGGTGATTACGTTTCTGCTCTATGTAGGTAGCAGCTTTTTCTGTCCTACACTGACTCGGTCAGGCTAGGTGGCTGAGTTATTTAGGATAAGTCTGCGGCATTATGCTACTGTTGTAGAAAGAATCAGTTCCTAAAGCTCAAAACTGAAGCCCTCTATCAGCTGGACTTACTGCCACCAGGGAAATGACACTGACACTTGTGAGAAACAGGCGAATGGGAAAAAGGGTAAGGAAATGTGAGTTTTGGATAGTGGATAGTGCACTGTGTAGGCATAATATAATGAGAAGGGACATATTTAATTACAGAGGCTGCATAGACAAAAGCAGCTTTTACAGCACCACAAGGGACAGCAAAATAATTGCATAACCAAAAATAAAGGCGAAAACATGACAGCCAACTTTCACATGGTCAGAGAAGGGGCTGTTGGGCAGCCAGTTCACTCCCCACCATGGCATCCGTTGTTGGTCAGGCCTTCCCCTGCCTGTCCAGCAGTGGCTGTGCAGTGGGATCCTGCAAGCATTACATAGTAGCATGGATGGTGAGAAGCTGCTGGACACTGACCACAGCTCTCAAAATGGGAATTTCTGCAGCCAGTGGCCCTGACCTGAACTCCCTGTTTTGGTATCTCTGTTTCCATTTGAGGTTTCAGTGAGAATTCCATGCTGGATCTCCTTTCACAGCCTGAGATCTACTTTTGAGAGAAAGATAGCATTGTCCTTTTCTCCAGTTTGCAAAATATTCACATCAGTGTTCATCAGCATAATTGTTGATGAGATTATGGTCAGATTAGTACATAAATAGTTCCAAGTTAGTAGCAATACTAGCTAGAGCAAACTCCCCCACCAGAGGAGCTGGGCAAAACAGTGAAATGTCAAAACTCATCAGAAAGCTGGTATCTAGCAGCTCCAAATCAAGAAAATACTAAAAAGGGATTTGAACAGCATTGGTATAGAGCAATCATCTGTAGAAGGGAATAGGAGTACATCCTGAATATGGAGATCTGAATTCACATCTCACGATGCACTTCTCTAGGGCATTCACCTTCCCAGCATTTCAGTCCACCAAGGAAATCTTTGGTGAAGAGCCCAGGCACAGAGCTATAAGGCACATATTCAAATAAGTTTAGATCCCGAAGGTAAGAGTGGAATGAGAAGTAGAGTTCCTCCATCCAAATATGCTCAAGCCAAACATCCAGAAGTCCCTACTCAGCAGCCATTTGTTCCTGGAAGTGTGCAGACGTCAGAGATTGCCTTCTTGTCACATTTCTCAGTATAAACCAGGTTACATACCAGCCTCAGTAGGATTCAGCATCTACCTTATACTTGATTTTTCTTATGATCAATTTGCTCCTTTGGCCTGAGAGAGTCTAGTGGGGAGATGTGCACAGGGAGATGCCGAGGCTTTCATCAGATACTGGGGTCACCACCATTAGAGACAAAATGCTAAACTTAGGCAACCCTAAGTCCAGTAAGCTTTAGTGAACAGATTTTCTATACTGTGACACAAGTCATAGCATTGTCCAAGAGGAACATACCATGAGATCTAGGAGACCACATGCAGTCCTGTTGGCTGAGTAATTTATTGAGCAACTATTGTCTCTCTTTGCAAACCATGAAATACCACAATGTGGTGGAGAAGAAGTTTCTTGTGAGGTGTTGTGTTTTGATAAATCTCAGAGAATTGTACATATGATGGGGCTGATGTAAGTGTATCTACAGTCACAACACCTGAGCAACAGAGCCCATGCAGGACTCTGCTGGTAATGTGCAAATATATGGAGAGAGGGGCTCTGGCTCAACCGTATTTCTTTGAGTGGAAACCAGAGTATTCAAATGCTCATCCCTTTGTGACTGTCAGTGGTAAGGACAAGAACTGGTAGTTCCTGGTCTATTTTCTATAGCATGATGTTCACCTACCTCTGGGTGCTGCTAATACTAGTCTAATACTCAGTCTTTAAAATGTCAAGAAACTGGTTTCCTAATTTCTACTTAAAAGTTGTAGACAAAATGCGTACTGGTAAATATTAATTATTTTCTTGCTATTTTTCTCCAGGAAAACAATAAACAATAAAAAATGATTAATTTTTCTACTGAGGACTCCTAAAATGTCTACTAGCTGTACCTAGTGAATGGAATAAGAAAAATGTAATTAAACATCTGCTCTTTCACTCTTAGCAATGACTTTTAAACAGCCAGAAAATTCTGAAGGTTGTGGCCATGGTAACAGACACTAGCTTAGGAAAAAGGAAATATGTGCAGTTATAATTGAATATAAACATTGCTCATCTCCTTTCCTGAGCTGGAAGTTTACAATCAAAGCTTTGACATGTGTGCTGGTGTCTCTAATGTAATTTAATCCTATGCCATGTGGCACATTTATTGTGAGAAATTACCATGCATAAGAGTACATATATATATTTTAAATTCTACATCACTCTTATTTGAAGGAAGAAAAACCGCTTTTTTTTTGGCAAGGGGCTGGAGCAATTGCTGGTTAATGCTTCTGTGGAAAAGGACAAGGCACTGTGATGGAAGTGGGCCAGATCTTCCCCTAACATGCAGCTCTCACCCTCCCTTAGATCGGCAAAGTGATAGTTGCTTACACCAGAGTGAAGCCCAGAAGCTACAAGCAGCATTTCTGGAAGATCCTGAAGAACTGACCCTGGAGACCTTCTTGGCTTGGCTGAGCGAGAACTGATAGAAACTGATGAGATTCCCCAAAAACATCTGCCCTTATCACACCCTACTCATTCACCCACTGCTTCCAGTGCCTCCTCAAACACTGCCCTGCCTGTGGCCATGGCTTGGATAGTCCATGCCACCTTTCATCCCACCAGGCACTGCAGCTCCTCAGGCACATACAAGTGGAGAAGGTGGTAGCCATTAGTCAAATTAAGCCCAATAAAATAAAAATCATAGCAGAAGAGAGAAGGATAAGCTGAGACGGAGGTGGAGTGGGTAACATGGATGTGTTGTGCACAGAGCTGATAACCAGATCCTGGGCTATATAGAATGACTGCAAACACTTGCGCCACGAGCCAGAACTGAAGGAAAGGCTTGTCTAAGTGTTTTACATAACTGTGTAACAACTATTTTAAATCGGAGCTTGTAAGCAATGTACATATCAGCCAAAGAATCCAGGCAAAAAGCACTTGGCCACTCAATTGCCTACTATCAACCTTGGTTCATAAAAAAATTGCAAACACTCCTCCTTGAAATGTGCATGGTGAAATGAAGATATGAAAATCAACAAGCAAAGGAAAGCACAGGGAGCTGGTGCTGCTGAACTCTGCTGAAACCACCGACTGGTATTTTTGGAGGCTTGCTGTAAACTTTGTCTAAGGTTCACATCTAGAAGTGGGGTGAACCTCAGCTGCTGGCTGGAGGCCACCTGTGAAGCTGATTCAAGCAAATAGGTTGCTGCAGCTTTCTGTGCAGGTAACAATTATGGGGGCAGGCCAGGAGTGCCTGGTATTACCTTTTTTTGTGTGTGATTCCCCTTTGAATTGCACTGTAAGCACTAAAACAGCACAGACAGTACTAAACTATTTGGATTTTGGTAATAAAGAAGCAATGTATGTTTTTTCTGGGGGGTGCCAAGCAAAAAATATGCCACTGTCTCCTTAATATAGATGTTTTTAGCACACTGTTCAAAGCATTGTACATTTTGGCCTTCATAAAGGAACACAATAGACTAACACATGGATTTCTTCTTGTCCTGACCAATGATTTCAAATTATGCTAAACTAGTATGTACCAAAAGCACATTGCTGGAGCCTGCAATGTAAATGCTGCCTTTTCAAATGTGAAGAAAAACAATTGCTCAGGGAAGTTTGGTGTAGCTTGTGAACTCCCCTAGCATGGCCAAGAGAAATAAAGCTACTGCCACCAGCATTACATGGGCTTCATGCCTGTGGTTTCTAACAATGCCATCCTTGCAGCATGGCCAGAAGAAAAATTTAATTCAGTGAAGTTGCATAAGAAACTCTGCTCTCACTAGCAATGTAAGGCAGCTCAATCATGAACGAAAATCAGTGACCTGTTAAGACTTGGGGTTGGACTAGATGGCCTTTAAAGGTCCCTTCCAAACCAAACTATCTTCTGATTCTATGACTTGTAATGCCTCCAGGGAGTGGGGCTGACTGCCTCTGTGTACAGCTGCCCCATGGACATGCAGCCACTTCATTCCCTGGGGCTTGAATACACTGTGGTAGAGCCATTCCCATCTCTGAGGCTGCAGAGATGGACAAGTTCACTGTTCCACTACTGAGGTGTGAGCTGTCATCCAGTCTAAAACGCTCAGCTCTTGGGATTTCCTTACTGGCTGCAAGTATCTATCCCACAACTGCTGCCACAGGAGGCCTGCAGGTATTGATCAATTTCTAGACACCATCCAACCTTGTGTGATGCCCAGCACATTCAGCCCTCCCTCACCCCAAAACACGAACAAAGCCCCAAGATGCCTACCCAGCATCGCTGTGCCACAGGCTGCTCTCTCCCTCCTCCTTCTTCTGCTGAGCTGCAATAGCCTGTGAGAATCAGCAACTACTATGCCACCAGTACTCAGCAGATATGCCTGTTTCCAGATTAAAGGTCCAGGGCCTGGACTGGCGGTGCTCATGGCTATCCAAATGCAGCAAATAAGGTGGTCAGGAAATGAAGTGCGGACGGAGGGGACAAAAGGGAGGCAGGTCTTCTTCTGATGCAGAACAGCACTCCTTATTTTACCTGAAGGACTTCTCACAGCCATGCTCCGCATGACCTTTCACGTGAATTGCAAAGAGTGACAGCAGATGCTGGTACCCAGAGGGAGGGGAGATTTAGTGCTGCTCTATTTCCTTCCCGGGAAGACTTGTTTTCAGAGGAGGAGGTCAGAGGTGCAGAGCAGGAACCCGAGGCAGGGCTTTCTTGCCTGCTCCTCTAAACCGCTGGAAATTGAATGGAGTGGAGTGTGCCATGAAGCCTCACTTCATTGGAGCTTTTATCTTTTAAAATTAGGTTAGGAAATTTATTGCTACAGTAGCTTAATCCCAGAGTGCATTAGCTGTACACATGACGGACTGGAATATGAACTAATTCTGTCAATAAAGCGACTGTCTGCATCTCAATTGTCAGAAACAAAGAAGATAGTTTTCCCTTTGAGATGCTAAGCAACTATTACGTGGTAGAGTCCCCACTCTATGCCTTTGGTTTGGATGCTTCCTATATCCAAGTTTCTCAGCAACAGATGACACCCTGGGAAGGAAGTAAAGGGAGAGAAACTTGGCTCCAGGTACCTGGCCGACCACTGTGACTGCACTAGCTGGTGGGGTGGCTCAGAGACTGCAGCTCTCACAGGCATCTCTGTATGTGCTGGGGACCGAGCTGTCTGAATCCACTCATCTTCAGCAAGTGTCCTGTAGTACAAGAGGGGCAGGGATGAGCAAAAGTGTTCCCTCGGCTGGATTAGGATCAGCAGGGAGCTTCCTTGGTGGAAGGGCTCCACCGCTGGGCATTCACAGCCACAAATCCCAGTTTTGCCTGAACGGAGCAAGGGGGATGGACTGGGTGAGAACACGTGTGCAGGTACACACTGAATCCTTTGAATCTAGAATCAACCTTTACTAAGTTACATTCTTCGACAACAGCTCAGAAGGGGATTGTTTTAATATCAAACTCTTCACATTACTTACCTACAGAAAACTCCAGATTCAGAAACCTACATTTCACTGTCTCTAGACAAGCTATGGAAATCTAGTCAATACCATCTCTGGAGTCTAGCGAGTGACTGAGTAAACTCCAAATTCATGGGCTGGTGTCAGGCAGAAACAGAAATATCGGAGGCTGGTTTCACAAAATTGCTTAAGGAGAACACGGGCTCAGTTTGCTCAAAATCCAATGTGAAATTGAGTAATATAATTTCTTCTTGATGTGGAGTTCCTTCATTTTAGCAAAAATAGCTGGAAAATGCAACCTCATGGCAAAATAAAGCCTGACTGTTCAGCAGATAAATCCTCAAATCAATTATTCTTAGAGCTGCATCTAGGATAAGCAAGTCAACCAAGCAAGTAAGATGAAGTCTAGAGTGTCATAGGAGTATCTGGTCATTGGCTTTACATCTCAAATTCAGGCACTAGGTGAAGGCTTTGCAGCTAGCCCACAGTATGCAAAGATGAAAGTTTACTCTTCAGATCAGACAATGCTCTAAGCTTCATTAAAAAAGCTAAGTTATAATTCAGGGAACAAGTTTAACTGGACTGAGTTGGTATTTCTGAAGGCTTTTTCCTCTTACACACAATATTACACACAGAATTAACAAGGTTGGAAAAGACCATAGAGATCATCGAGTCCTATTACCTAACTTATCAACCTACCCAACACCATCCCATCATCTAAACCATGTCACTGAGTATGCCATCCAACCTTTCTTTAAACACATCCAGGGATGGTGATTCCACCACCTCCCTGGGCAGCCCATTCCAATGGGAAATCGCTCTCTCTGTGAAAAAGCTTTTCCTAATATCCAGCCTAAACCTCCCCTGATACAGCCTAAGACTGTGTCCTCTCATTCTGTCACTGGAGGCCTGAGAGAAGAGACCAATCCTTGCCTCCCCTCAGGTAGTTTTAGAGAGCAATAAGGTCTCCCCTAAGCCTCCTCTTCTCCAGGCTAAACAACCCCAGCTCCCTCAGTCGTTCCCCATAGGGCTTGTGCTCCAGTCCTTTCACCATCCTTGTTGCCCTTCTCTGAACACATTCCAGCAACTCAACAGCTTTCTTAAACTAAGGGACCCAGAACTGGACACAGTACTCAAGCTGTGGCCTGACCAATGTCAATTATAGGGGAAGAATAACTTCTCTAGTCCTGCTGATGACACTATTCCTGATACAGGCCAAGATGCCATTGGCCTTCTTGGCCGCCTGGGCACACTGCTGGCTCATGTTCCTATCAACCTGTCCTATCAACATGCTCCTATCAACCAGCACTCCCAAGTCCCTCTCTGCCTGGCCTCTCTCCATCCACTCCAACCCCAGTCTATAGCTCTGCATGGGGTTATTGTGACCAAAGTGTAAAACCCAGCACTTAGATTTATTAAACCTCTATACTACTGGATTCAGCCCATCTATCCAGCCAGTCAAGGTCTCTCTGCAGAGCCCTCCTACCCTCTAGCAAATCGAAACTTATTCCAAGCTTGGTGTCATCTGCAAACTTACTAATGATGGACTCCATCCCCTCATCCAGATCATAAATAAAGATGTTGAACAAAACTGACTCCAACACTCAACCCTGGGGAACCCCACTAGTGATTGACTTCCAACTGGATGTGACACCGTTCACCACGACTCTCTGAGCTCCATTATCCAGCCAGTTCTTAATCTGTGACAGAGTAAACTTGTCTCTTCTTTTTAAAGGATCCAGTTCTCAATCAGTTCATTCAGTTCTCATTTATATGACATAACATTGTCAGAAGTAGCTGACAACATTGAGAGATATCCAAAACCCGAACTGCTTATGGAAAGGAGGACAAGGACTGTTTTTCCTGTCACCAAAAAGACAGTTAAATATTCAGTAATTTCTTCTCAGTTGCTCTGTTTGAGCCTAAAAGAGAAGTAGCTCTGTTATTTGCTTTGCGGGATGTCACCACCAACTCTCCCAAAAGTCTTTTGGACTGACTGGCACTGAGATGACAGTCAGATCTTTGTCTGGAATCACAGGGAGATGTTGTGGGAGAAGTCTCACAGTCTTATCTGAAGAATTAGAAGGAATGTTTTAGGACTACAAGATATTTATAGTCTCACACATTCTGAACGTAAAGGGTACAAATGCAATTTTTGCTGTTCCTCTCCAGGCCAAGATCTGAGGGACACAGGGCAGAACACAAAAGAATTTTCACCCCATTCCAAATTCCCGCTTAAAAGAAAAGCATATTAAGTCTGAAAAATAAGCTTTTGAATCGTGAATTTGGCTTCATAACCCACTGGGAGACTGAGCAGAGAAAAATACATCTACTAACACCCTGACTTAAGCACCACAATTGGCAAGTGCTGTTGAAGAGAGATCTCAGACTACAGTTGTGGAAATGTTAGAGGTTAGAACTGAAGTTTTCTTGGCAGAAGTGACCTTACATGGAAATCCTGTAGAAAGTCTGCCTGTACCAGCTTTCGAACTGGCACATAAGCATTCATTTTTAATAGATATATAGATGTATATAGAAAGGTTAACTCAAAAGCAAATCATTCCTCTAGGGTATGTGCTGGACAGAGTCAGGCAGATGTTTCCTCTTTCAGGATCGTGGGTTAATGAAATGAAAGGGGAAATCTTAGGTGGAAGGTGGTTACAGTAGGGCTTTCCCAAGTTGAATCTTGGGATGGATGTAGTCACACATTTTCATTAATAACCATAATGCATAATCTCAAAGCAGTGCAGTTACTGATGACACCGAGGTGAGAGGCATCATCAGCTGGAAAGCCAGACTCCCACAAAAGAACAGGACACTTTTAGCACTGGGAAAGTGCAAAGAGATGAAATAACTTACTGAAAATTGCAGTATATGAGGGACCAGTAGTAAGAATTGATGCTTTATTAGAAATGATGGAGGAGGAGGAAGACCTGGAGATCTTACATAGTCATAAGATAAGAGGATACCAATGTGATGTGTTCTCCAGGAGATAAGTGATGTTTTCTAATGAACCTGATGAGACTGATCTGCTGAGTCCAGGGAGGGTGAAGTACCAATACTATTAATGAAAATATAGCAAATTTTGGAAATATGAGGGTTCACCTTGACTACTGTAGCATTTGGCCAGGAAAACACACTGAGGAAAAGGGATTTTGGGCTGCAGTGGCTGCAGCACAGGACTATTGAGCCAAATAAGGGAATGGAAAGCCTGTGTTCTCAGAGGAGACCAGAGGCACTCGGCTGTTTAGCCTAGCTAAAGGAAGGCCAAGAGGGGATATGGTTGTAGTCTATAAATACATCAGAGGGGGTAAACACTAGGGAAGGAGAAAAACTGTTTAAACTGAAGGACAATGCTGGCACAAGAACAAATGGTTGTAAACTAGCCATAATAAATTTTGGCTGGGAATGAGAAGCAAATCTCAAACCACTGAAGCAGCAAAGTCTGTGGAACAGCCTTCTTCAAAGATCACAAGAGAAAGAGCCCAGATCATGTGAAAAAGCAATTTGAAAAATCCAGAAAAGGATTTCTGGATTATATGGATTATATGACACAGATACCTGCAGTGGACTGGAAGAGTCATGAGGTCCCCTACTGTCCTGCCTCCTTCTGGAACAGAAACAGCATCCGAAAAAACAAGCATTCTTCAGTAGGCAGAGTCTTTCTGGCAGAGGATCACCAGGAGGAGAGCCAAAGGCAATGACATTAAGTAAACATGTTTGCGATATCTCTGCAGTATGTAAGCACCCAACACATATCAGTGATGGGGAGTGGCAGGAATGTGAGTGGAGGTTTATGCAAGCAGAGGAAAGAGTGCCACGATGCAGCAGACAGGTCAGGAAAACTGGCCAGCTCTGTCAGTTCAAGTATCAGACAGCACTGAGAGCAGCAATACGATTATTGTAAAAAATTGAATTGAAATTAACATCTACTAGTAACCTCAATAAAATTCACAGATGGTTGGGCTTAACTTTGGAGTCAAGAGGATTAGAAACTACGTTATCCAAAACATGAAATGGTTTTGCATTTTCCCTGAAAGTGAATTATGTGCCCAGTCTCAATTCAGTATTGATGGAATATTAATTCACACTTTGTACAAAGTTTCACTTCTTTATTGTGCTCCCTTTGTCTCCTCTAGGGAACACAATAACTTACTAATACCATATTTTTTTTCATCTGAAGACTTCTAACACAAAGATTACTGGTTGACAGCTGCATTTCAGTGTTGACCAAACTGATCCACAGGAAAAGAGAGGAAGGGATTTTTTTCATCTGTATGGCTTGTTGTATCAGCTGGTCCTGTGCTCCTGGACCAGTGTGGATCAGTTTGCAAGGCTCCTCAGTTAGCAGAGACTCACAGGGAAATGGCACAGAATAGACTCTCATTAGGCACTTCTTGACCCTACCAAGGTACAGAGGCTGTAGGCACTTAAACCTCCTGACAGTCATCCTTCTGCCCCAGGGCATGCTCAGGACTGTCTGGTCTGACTGATGCCTGATGCTCCCTCCCAAGCCACACAATGATAGCCATGGAGGAATCCCTCTGCTTATCAAACCTTCACTCAGCTCTCAGATGTCCACTTAACAGGGAAGAACACAGGTGGCAGGGAGCTCTTGCTCCAGGATACCACCTTGAACAGAGCTTTCCCTTTTTCCTCCCCTGAAAATTGTCTGCCCAGGATATGAAATTGTAGTAAAGTACAAAACAACAGTGAATGGCACCAAGGCACTTCACTTTGTAAAACAAAAGCTGACCATGCATAGGTCTGCAAATGAAGAGGGCCACCACAGTTCTCTGCTATTTGATGAACTTCAAGAGGGCAGCACAAAGTGCAGTGAAACTGGTTGGAGATGAGACGGGGAGATAAACAGCCCATACGTCTGAACTCTCTGCCCACTTTTGGCTCTCATCAGTTTCCTTAGGGCAAGAAAAAACTGCTGAGAACAGATACCACCATATCTAACAAATCCACCTGATGTCAATATCTCTTGGGGGCTGTGTAATACAGTTAACCGCTGTTCCCATTGGAACTACTAAACCTAATTACTTTATGTAACCGCATTAGATAGAGAAGGTGCATGTTGCTGATAGTTGCCTAGTGGGAATAAAGAGTAGGTCTTTCTTTTGTCCACTTATAATTAAAGCAGTCTTCTTTGTATATTAGATTCAGTGGTTTATAATGAAATGCAATAAAGATTCCTTGAGTAAATCACATTTTTCTTAATAAGTTTATACAATTTTATGGAGTCTTTTATTGATTAGAGAAGGAGCAGTTTCAGGAACAATGTGCTTAAACCAGACATGACAAACCATGCAATTACCCAGCAATTCTCAAGGCTAATGCCTCAAGTAATGATCATGTCACACAATGGTGCCACTTCCATTTTTGCCAGACACCTGAGTGGCAGCAATCATAAACCCCTGCAATGGATGCAGTGGGGGGTCTGAGCAATGGCTTGGAGAAAAACCTGTCACTGTATTGTCTGTGCAGACAAATTTAGCAGTCTGTGAAACCTTGATCACAATTACCCACCAGTAGAATTAGGTACCCAACTTTAAATAGTAAGGAGTAGGAAGTTATATCCAGTTGAGCAGCAGGAAATTGGAAAATCCTGATTCTTCAGTGGGAAGATTGAAAAAAATGCAAAATATGACACAGAACAAGAAATGCAAACACTGATGAAACACACAGATGGCTGAATAGACTTTTATTTTCAGATGAAACAACAGTGCCTTAAAATAGGATCACATTTGAGTTTAAAAATGAACAAAGTCAAGAAATTGTAGATTAGAGCCAGGTGCTTAGTGAAACTAGAAATTTAAGAAAGCTTTTTCTTTTATCTGGTGATTCTTGGAAGAAACACTTATGTTCATATTTGTGAAAGAAATATTACCTTTTGTTCATCTTTCTTCTGAAATACGTATTTCTGTTCTACTATCGAGAGCAGTCGCAGAGCTATAAAATGCACAGCAGGCTGCACAAGACAGATCTTTATGCCTATTCTTCCATGAGTTCACTGGGAGCCAATTGCTCAAGGCTAATAAGGATTAAAACATACTCAATGACTCTGAAAAAATGTCTTAATGCTAGTCTTCCTATTTCTCCTGTTTGCAAGTGAAAGAGGAAAACTTTATGCTTTCACACAGTTATGCCCAAGTCCTGCTTTACTAAAAGCTGGGATCCTGCCTTAATAAACACTGTTCAAAAGTTTCCAGACAATATCCTCGTGCTCTGCAGGACTGTGATGAAAATATGGAAATAATATCAAAGTTCCACGCGATGGTTTCTGTGAAAGCACCTGGAAAGACACATTTATCTGACTGGTACAACCATTGACACTAAGTGTCAATGTGGTTACAAGTGAGTCTGTGGAAGGGTTTAACAGAGGCTCTCCACCTCAGGAGTCCCAAACAGACAGATTTTCCCATTTACCAAGTGACATAGCCTACCTCTCTTTGGCATTTGATAAATGAGCGGCACTTCCAGCATGTAGAAAGGTGGAAGGCAAGTCCCACTCCACCAGTCACATGGCCAGTGACTCCCCCAAAGACAGGAGACTGCTGCACCACAGCAGAGGCATGGGTAGCCAGACCCTGCCTGGGAAATCCAAATAAAGTAAGTGAAAAACAGTCCATGTCTAACAGAGGAAGTAAGTAGAACAATCAAACCTAACTGAAAAGCTGCAGGCAAGGAGATATGTAAATGCTTCCCTGGCTCTCAAACCCTACTGACACTATGCTCCAAGGTCCAAACCCTAAAAATTGAATTCAACAAAAAGAGAAGTACAGGGAGAAAACTGTATCAAGAAAACTGTATCACTTGCTTTTGACCTCTTTCAACCCTGGAGTTTTATGAAGAGAGCACCTGGACATCACTTCCCTCTTTGCAGAACAAAGCATGAAATACCTGGCAGTGCTGTGTGGCAGAGGCAGTGCTGCACATGGGGCTATGCAGCCCCCCTGGGAGCTGTGGGGGCCATTGTGCAGTGCACAGTGCTCACTTCAGGAAATGTTTGAAAAACAGATATTAGACATGACAGCATTAGAAAAGTGGATCATGTTAGTCTCTCACTGAGAAGGTTGATACAGATGATAACATTTACTCATTCCGGAGAAACTGCAAAGCAGAAGGAGTGTAGTACTGGACACTGACCTCAGCAATTTTCACATCTTAAAAATAAATGGATTGTAAACTATAAAAGGATTAAAATCATACAGGGGGAAGTGTGTGCACCAAGGAATGACATGAAATCAGCATCAAACCCACACTCTTTAAAGATTCAAGTCAGCAGTATACATGATAATGTCCCTCTCTGCACAGATGGATGAGTAAAGAGCCTGTTTCTCTGTAGACCAAAGGTTTTTCTTTATCCTTTGTTCCAGCAATGTTCCTCACTTCCTTCACTTTGGTCCTATTAGAGCTTCACTTCCTTGACAGACTAGAGCTGCCAGCCTTTTTGTCATACTCCAGTGGGTTGACTTCCTGGCCATGGCAAGAGCTTGCAGCTCCTGAGCTCTACCTAGACTTGGGCTTCAGAAAAAACACCTTTCTGTTCTTAAAGCTTATTTTTCCCCGAGGACTCCCACCCATTTATGCACAAAGGCATTTACTACAGCACCTGTGACTATAAACCAAATGCATTTCGGTGTATCCCTCAGCATAAGGGCCAACTGGAACAGAAGTTCCCTCACCCATACTGTTGAGCTCTGTACCCTCCTCAAGAGTGATCATATGCTATTTGCCCCATGGAATAGGCCCAGTGGCACAGGCTGGGAGGGTATGAATTGGCTGAGAGCTAACCTGCAATAGAGACTTTGAGTACTGAACTCTCATGCTCATGTTGCTCCCTGCTTCATGCGGTATGGACACAGTCAGAAGCCATAGTACAGACACATTAGCTCAGGAAACTGGGTAGCTTGTCACCTACTTGAATGTTAATGCCAAAACAAGAAATATGCTTGAGGGAAGTAAACTCTTACCTAGTGGGGGATATTGAGAGGGAATTATGAACTAGATCCAAGGTCCAAATCAGGGAAATGATCTGCAAGTGGCTGTGGGCTCAGTGATGGGTTTGCTTGTGTTCTGAAGGGGTTTCAGGGCATTTGCACAGCAAGGAACTGGACTGAAGGGCCAAATGCCCCCACGGGACTCAGTCCTTGTCCCCCAGATACCTATATATATACCTAACAGATACCAATCTTGGTAGGCTTGACCCTTGCACACCAAATGCCAGCCCCTGTGGGCTCAGCTTCCACCCACACTAAACAAACCTGGTGCTGTGGTTATTCCAGACCTCAGATCAGAGAAGGGTTAGGGTTCAGCTCTCCAGCACCCCATACTTGGACAGCAGCATCTGTCCAAAAGGCATGTGACTCATCTGGGTCTGGCCCAGTGTCCTTTCACCATGGCTCTGGGGATTGCCATAATGATGCACAGGCTGCTGGCTCTGGTGGGTCCTGTGTACATCCAGCCATGAGGGCCACAGGAGAGCTGGCTGATCTCCTGTGAGGGGAGTGAGAATGGGATGCTCCTCTGCTCCTGCTCATCACTTGAGTGTCTGACCAGACAGAGAAGGTGAACTGCTAGAATATGGTTACAGCAAGCTGCTGCCATGAGCATTTAATGTTAATTGTTTTCTACCACCCCTCCCTAGAGCCCCAGGGGAAGGCTGCTAGCACATTTCTGGAGCTCATGGTGTTTGGCAGCATGCCTGGCTGTGAGGATTGAGAGAGGGGTGTCCCTGGCCAGCCCTGGTGGGTGCTGTCAAAGAGCCCCTCCAGAGCAGCTGCTTTCCTGAGCCAGCATCCAAGAATGGGACACACTAGGTGCTTCAAGACCTGGAGATGTATCTTGGCTCAGTGGGATCTGCCTGCATCACAGGTCCTGGGACCAGGCTGCCTTGGGCTTGTTTTCCCAAAAGCATCCCTTCCTTGTTGTTCAAAGGAGCATCCACCAGCAAGAGACACTTCTAGTCAAGATGAGCTACAAAAATGCTGGACAGCATGAGCACACTGCCTGAAAGGCACCTTCCCACCTTGCTGGCCATGAGCATATCCCCCTGTAGCTGCAATCTATTCAGACCTGTTCAGGCTTCCCATTTGAAAGAAGAATAATAAATGTTTCTCTGCAAGGGCAGCTTCAAGCTGTGTAAGCCCAAAACCTGCCCCCGGGACACACTGCTGAGGGCTGTAAGAAGGAATTACCAGGCTCGACACTGAGGAAGTAAAATTGCCTGAAAGACTAAAACACCCTTTGCTGCAGACGCGGGAGCGTGCAGCTGTCCCACTCTGGCTGCAGAACTCCTCCTCTCCCCACACAAGCCATTCCTCTGTTCAAAAATGTTATTTTGGGAAAGAGATGAATAATGGGAACAGCATTGTAAATGAATAAAGGGAATTCAGCAAACAAAAGAAAAGCTGGTATTTTTGAAAATGTCTCAAACTGGTAACCGTGGTTTGTTTTAATCCCTTATCTCTCCACTGCCTTTCCACCACCCTGCTTGGAGTGCCATCCACAAGCTCTGTGGGAGCAGCAGCAGGAAAGGTGTGTTCTATTACAGGCTCTCTGTACGTGAGCAACACCACAGCCTGCTAATAACTGGCACATGGTGAACTAATAGTGAAATACACTTAAATTTATAATGAAGACACTTTGAATTGAGGTGGGGGTTCCTGCAAGGGTTCTATTGTCTAACAAAAAGAGCAAAAGCCAGGCAAGCAGACATTCTGCTTCTGTCACCGTTTGTCATCTCTGAAAGAATTGTGTTTTTCTAACTGAACCATCACAAGCCTTATGTGTCCATGGTGAGTGGAGGGGTCTGACCCTGCATTGAAGCTCTCTGCTCCTAGTTTTCAGAGAAAAAGCCACTATTGCAAGAATAGAAACTGAATCTGCCAAGGCTGCAGATCCAGGTAAACAGCACAAATGTATCATTAATAAATTCACCAAGACCCCCATGAGCTGGTGTGGAGTATGTTATACTGCTCTTATTTATTCTTGGTCACTACCTTGATCAGATTTGCAAGGTCTCTTTGCAGTCCTGGTCAGTGCTGACATGGCTCTCCTGCTTGCAGCATCCTGCACCAAGGGAAGGCACAGGTCACATCTGGACCACCACTGCAAGCAGCTCTGCAGTTCCTCCTGGCAAAAGCAACCAGACACCTTCCGTTGTTGGAAGAGAGGCAAAATAGGGATCAAATGTGGTGAAGCCAATGCACTGATGAGGCTGCAGGAATGATCAAGGTCTGAGCTCATGTTTTCAGTTCCTAAAGTAATCCTATTCTGCCTGAGCACTGCTGTGTATGTTGGCCATAACTCCCATGGATGCCATGGAGCCAGCCATAGGGACAGGGGCTGCTCTTTCACAGGGAGTTTCATTACTGAATTGTCAGAAAAAAGTTCACTTTTTGAGAAAGAAAACTCTAAACACTGCTCTCTGGCTTTTCCTTTCTAAGAGAAGTTTGAGAAAATAAATTTTTTTTTTTTTTTTTTTTTTTTTTTTAGAGAGAGTTCTTCTTTGCTTTGCCCCTGACCTTCCCAAGTCTCAGCACTTCTGCCTTTCACCAAGGTCTGCTACTCAGCTTTTACCTTAGCAGTGATAATGGGGACTTCCTTGGCAGGAGTCACTCACTGGGCTCCGACAGGAGTAAACCAAAACATAAACAGTCTTCTGCAGTCTTTCTGCAAAAGTCCCCACTCTTCAATAACTCAAAGACCAGAGAGTCCCACATAGATCTCAGAGCTGTAAGTGGTTTAATGTCATGTGCCATCAAATATTACATGCCTTGCAATTCACATTGGGGATTTCAATTACGGAAATCCTCCAACATGGCAAGGAAGAGCTGTGAATTCTGATAATGTTCTCAATTTTTAGCAGTAAAGTAATTGAAAATGAAGGGTGAAGTGAAATAATTGAAAGTGAAAGCTGTGTGCTGTGTCAAATCAGCAATAATGCTCAAGCAAGAGCAGAACGTGGTTAGACTGAAAGATGTATCCTTGGCCAGCTGTAATTTTGCACTCCTCTTGTTCAGCCTTTGAAATAAGTCGACAAAAATGCAGGCTACCCTTCCAATGGGACGGTTTCAGTCAGGTCAGAACAACTTTACGTGAAAAGCCTCACACAAATAAACAGTGATGAATAGGACACTTGACAGACAGGTCCAGAGGACAACAGACAGTGCTTCTGCTGAGATATAATTGCTCTAATTGGACCTGGGCTCGCTAAGATGGTAACTCTAAAAAGGACTCAGCAATCATGCTGCCATTCTCTACAAAACAATACTGTTGTGATAGGAAGCACATAGCAGTAGTGGAAATAATCAACGGCTTTGTGCTCACTTCCCCTTGGTATCTTGGATTTGTGATTAGGAACATGCACACAACATGAGCAGAATATTTACTTTAGAGTGAAAGGTTCTTGGGGCTGAATTGCTTCATGAAGTCTCTTTGAGTGTTATTCAGCTGAAGTTAAGACACTTCAAATAGCTGCATCCATTGTGTGTTTGCAGTCCTGAAGGAGATGCAGAAAGGTCATGTGAGGCATAATCAGGGAATCTGTCTGCTCTAGGAGCAAAGGAATTTGGTAAATAAAGAAACTAACTTTGACTTTCTTCAGGTGTAACTTGTTTGCTCTCAAGTGATAGCCTGTAAACCACCTGGTCTGATTGTCTAATAAAACCTCCATACATGTAATCTTTGGTGTTCAAAATCTGATCTCTTCTGTAATATGAGATTAAGCATGAAACTATTAGATAGTCTCTGTTCTCCAGTAGTAGGTACTGCACAATGGTTGACTGTGCAGCATTCCTTCAGCCCTACTTTGAACAATGCCCAGCAGAGAGAGCAGCCCTGTAAGCCACCATTATATCACACATCAGCTAAACAACAGGGCATCACTGGTAACATAGGAAGCATACTCCACTCTCCTGACTCCTTCAGACAGCTCTGTTTCACACAAGTCTTACCTGGCCTGTTCCACAGCTGCCTGTGTATGTGAGGCAGCACTGCCAGATATTCCTGCATGGGCAGACACAGCAGTGCAGAAACAATGACAGCAGCCTGCCATGGCTGCATCCTGCCAGCAGCAAGTCAGCTAGTCCTGCCAAGGGCTCCCCTTCCCACCTTAACACATCCCTCTTGGTTCGCCATATGCCTGTGGCTGGACAGCCTGACTATGGCCTGCTCCCTAAGCCCCATTCTCTTGACAATGAAATTCAGCACACACAGCTAAGAGGCTTTGTGACAAATGTAGCAGGTATAAACCTGCCTCAAAGCCTTTCAGCTTCCATGTGCAGACAAAGCTAGTTGAAATGCTGCCTCCTGCTTCTCTGCATTTTCTTAAGTAAATGTGCAAAAATACAGGTGTGGTGCTCAGGAACTGCTGATATCCCATCTGGAAACCAGTACTTTCACCCCAACTGGTGCTACTTGTCTCTAAAGAGCCAGCCTAGCTTACTGCACCCTCCCTAAAAGAAATGGTCATCTGCAGTGATGCCCTGCAGCTTCTGCCCTGTGTTCACATTGCAAATACCAGATACAGCTTGCAGGATGTGCGTCACGCAAAATGTAAGCAACATGACAGCTGTTGTCCCCAGTACCCACAAAAAATGACAGGGCTGGGTGCAGGTGGGTGCAGGAAAGTGGCCCTGGGCGGGTGCAGGAAAATGACCTTGATCCTCAGAGCACACTGTGGGTGATGGTGTCCCTGAGTCACTAGGAATCATGTCACCAGCCAACCCACTTATCCATGAAGTCCTGCATTCACAGGTCCATACTTCTTTTCCAGTCCTGTCCTAAGATCTCCTCTGGAGTAGCACTGTGGCTATCTCTCAGTAGGACGGTGACAGATGTATGGGGACATCAAAGCAACAAGGATGCTCCACACTCATCTTCTGCATCCTCCAAATGCTGGCTTTGCTTTTTGTATCACAAGCTTGGTTGCACATAGGGACTTGCCCAATGCCTGGAAAAGGTGGTGGAAAAGATTGTCTGTGGATGATGCTCTTCTAAGAAACGCTTGTCTCAGACAAAAGTGGATGGGATTTATCAACCAAAGCCCAACTAGAAAAGATGTGCATGTTTGTTTCCAGCTAGTACGTCTGTGATAAGCCAAAGATTGTAACAAGAATAGTAAAAAATATAAGAATAGACGTCAGTGAGATTTATACAGCTAAAACTTTGCACAACACTGTGTACGTAAAAAATCTTAAATTACAAAAGAAGAGAAACAGAACCAAACTGGGACCCATCCTCAGCTCTCTTCTGTGAACAGGAGGTAATGCTGGGAATTCCGGGTGCTGGGCAAATTAAAACCAGCATTTCAGATCAAGCAACAAGCTTCTTGGCTTTTCTGCATGTAAATCAGATCCTTACATTATCTCAGTGTCATTTTGTGGCTGAAAGCAATTCAGCAGCTATCAGCACAGTCAGAATGAAATTCAGCTGAACAGGATCTGAGCCCTTCAGCTCTTAATGATTAGAGGTTTTCTGTGGAAATGAATCTTACAAACAAATGAAGTTTGACAGAAAGCTAACGGCATGCGGAGACCACAGAAAGAAGAGTTTTACAACGCAACCTTCACATTTTCCACCTATAGGATTTCATCATTAGCTAAAGTTGTAGTGAGGGCAGCTTCTTCACAGTGCTCCCTCTGGAAAATACTGCATTCAGCAATTCTTGAATTATAGTTTCTAATTATATTTTCATACTGTAATGCTGTCTGAAATGCAAATTTTATGACAGAATAATTCAATCCATATAAAATAATTACAAAATTACTGTTTCTCAAACCTCAACTTGTACTCCCTGCTATTTAAGAAGATAAATTTAACAGCAGCAAAAGTACAGCCAAAACATAGTCTATTTTTTTTAAGTGTTATCTGACTATAACTGTCTGCATAGATTTTGGCTCACCATGGAAGGTTATTTCTAAAATACAACTACCAAAAACATTCCACAGTTAAGATTTTTTTTGCTTTAGCTTGGAATCAACAACCAGGTCAACTTTTATTTTGCATTCATATTATCCTACACATGGCATCTGTCTTTAACTGGAAAAAAAAATTTTGGTTAAAATGCCGAATTTCTACTGTAGCTCAGCTATCATTTAAAGTAGTTGTTGCTAATGTTGACACAGACATTAAATTAGCACAATGTAATGATTTTTAGCAGAGTGGGAATCAATTTAAGTTAATTGTAACCAATCAAAAAGTAATTTAAGATCCTAAAATTCTGTACTGAAACATCAGTTCCTACTGTCTGACAAGGGAATAAAATCCTCTGTACAGAAGGGGAATTGTCAAATTCCCCTCCTGAATGAAGGATTTTATTCCCTCCACAAATATTGACTAGGTAGTGGCTAGAATCTTTAAGAAGACAGCAGAAATCACAATCTGTTTGAAAAACTTCAAGGACTAGTGTTCTGCATTGCAAGGTTTTTTTTAGGTTTTATTATTATTCTAGCATAAATTTTGATTGCCATTGCGCATCAACTCAAGGTAGCGCACACTAAAGGCTTGAGTGTGTTATTATTATCAAGTGAGAGGTATCAACAGATTGCATCTGTTTTTAATTTCCCTGCTGTATACAGTTGTGTGAGAAGTGACTTGAGATCTCACTCCTGCTTTTTGCTAACGTTTCTCCTAAGGTCAAGTGCTCCTATTCATCAGGAATTGCTGGTCTGCTCACCCTTTGCCATGGACAAGGAGACTGTCAGAGGAGATCATCCTCTCCTCATGTGTGTGCAAAGGGGGTGACATTTGCAAACAACATGAAGGATGATGGGAGGCATAAGGGTCAATCTAGACTCCCTGAAAGAAGGTGGAGTGTTGCCAAGACTGTGTGCATCTCATGTTTTTTATCTCTATGTCAGAGGATTTCAAGTCCAAGTAATCTGGCAGTGTCATGGTTTTGATGTTGGGCAGAAGGTGAGGAATGGGCTGCACTCACCTTCCCCTCTCTTGGTGGTGGGAAGGAATGTACAGGCTATTTGCTCTTTTTTCATAAGGGGTGAAACCATGGCAGGGCAGAGATGGTGGGATGCTTAGCATTACATTGCATGGCAACTTCACACACTCTCAAGGTAAAAACTGACTGTTTGTCAAAAGGGTTTGGTACAAAAGTTTTTGCTGATAAGCAAAAACAAGAGCATGAAATCACTGAGCAAAGCCATGCAGTCCCAGACTTTCACATACCCTTCCCTTTCCTGCCCTCCTCCTGAGCAGGGACCTATGCCTTCTCCAGTTGTGGACTGTGGCATTGTCTGTGAGCTGTCTGCCTGCCTGCAGCTCATCTATCCCTATCTCCTGGACTGACAGAATGCCCAAAGTCCCAAAAGCCTCATCAAGAGGCGACAGAGCTGTCAATCTGCCACGTAGGACACATCCCTCTGTGACCTCAAGCTTCCTCAGTAACACTGTATCTCAGACCCCTTGCCACACCAGGACCCTTCTGGTAACATTTCAATAAGTTTATCATCCTCCTCTGTCAGGTCTTCTGAAGACTTGATCAATATCGGTAAAGCAAGATCCATCCATCCCATCTGGAGATGAAGAACCTATTTTAAAAATATTTCTAATTAACAGTTCTTTAGAAAAAGTTACATCAATTATTTCTCCCCTTGCAGGGGCTTTCAAGCCATCAAATGCTACAGGACACTATATTCAAGCCTAAATAAATGAGGATAAGCCCCAGCCCACAATGAGCATCATTGCCACACTGACGATTCAAGTCAAATCAGGTAGGTGACTGCAGCTATACATAGAGAAAAATCCTTCAGGCATGAGAGTGAATAACTTCTCTTGAACGGCAGGTGCTGCCCAGATCACACCTGTCTCCATACTCCATGCCCTCAGTCCCTCACAAGACTTGCCCCACCAGTATAAGCTGGTGAACAAGCTGACCTCAGAAGGTGATGGGTCACATTGATCACCTTCCCCTGCCCTCCCCTTCTACCCCATTGTCCAGAGCCTGGGAGAACTCACATGCAGGTGGAGGGGGATGAACTGCCACTGGCTGAAGCACAGCTCCTGCACCTTCTGGGGAGTAGCCATGCCCAGTTCAGCCCAGGAGGGTCTTGGCAAGAATGCCAAAGCTCCACTCCCAAGGGAAGGCTGTGCACGAAGCTGCAAGGCTCCTGGGAACCTTGGTTAAAGTCATCTATGAGGATTCACACAAGATTCCTCATGCACTGATGCAGTGGCATCAGGTGAAGAATTTAATATGGAAAATTTGTAATATCTCAGCCCCCTCAAAACATTGATGCTTTAGGCATAAGAGTTGAACTGGAAAAAACTGATGAGGTAATGCCAAGTGAAATGGTTTAAAGGTTTCAGAGGCATTTATCCTTGTTACTCTGCTAAGAATGTCAAATGCAGTGAAATCCAGAGCATTAAGCCAGAACTTTACTTAGAGAAGTGCCTTCAGTTCTAATGTCTGTCTTGGCTCCCTTTCTGAAACAATTACTTATGCTACATTTGATAACATTAGGATAATTTTAATATTTTTTTTATCTTTTACTGCTCTGTGTTTTAAATTGTTTTGTACCTTCACGATGGTTTCAGACAGGCAGCTGCTTTAGAGAATCATTACCATTATCAATAAATCCTTTGAACTTTGGGAGGACGGGAATAGGAGCATATAATTAGAGAAGATAAGAACGATCTAACATACTTTTCCAGGAAACAATGCACTCGATGTTTCAGCTGTAATCTGTTCTTAAAATGAATCTATATGTTCCCACACAAACAAACTCAGCCTGTGGCACTAAACTTCAGGAGCTCTGGGATCTCCTTCCCCATAACAGCCATCTCTGAGTAAGTGCAATAGAGAAACAGACCCTAACTCCCTCTTGTTTTCACAAAAAGACCCAAATAGCATTTCATTTTTCAGTCACTGTGATGATTGAAAAATCATGCTGCTCATGCTGCGGTTCTTTTTTTAGCTATTCTAACAGCTTTCAATGCATAACAGAAAACAAACAAAAAAAAAAAGCGGAAAAACAAACCCTGTGTGTGCGTGTGAGAAAAAGGGTAAAAGCCTGTGGTATAGCAATGCTGCTCTAAAGGCATATTTCAGATAATTTTTCAGGAAGCTCTTGATCCTTTCCTCTGTAAACACTATGCAGTCAAGATTGCCGCGTGCCCCAGGAGAGGGGCAGAAAGCCCAGGGAGCGCGCGGGGTGCAGGGACTCCGTGTGAACAAAGATGATTTAAATGCTCGAACTTGGAGAGTTGGATTTTAAGTTGTTCCTAGCTGCGCTGACTGCTGGCTTCCCCCTCACTGAATACACTGAGTACAAACCCACCTGAATTGGGCAGCATTGAAAAACTACAAATTCCAACAGAGTTCTAAAAAAACTGTAGAGATGCCCAAATCAACACAATACCTAAACATAATTTAACTCCCGAATGCATTAGCCTAGGATTACTCGTGTTCATTTGTATTCCCAAAGTGTCAAATGAGAACATTATCATTTTATTCTCCTTTCATGGATCACTAATCTAAATTTAACGCGGCACTGCAGTCTGCACACAGAATTAGTAACTGGAAGCTGCTTTGCATTTATCTGATAGTGCTGGGCTTGTTCATCAAGGCAAACTTCCAGCCAAAACAAACAAGTGAAAAAAATATCAGTCACGATTAGCTGCTTTCTATTTTTTTTTTCAAAGGAAAAAAAATCCAAACCTGATGAGAACATAAAGCAAATGGTTACCTCACACTGCAGAAATGCAAGTTTTTAATAGTCCATGCTCTGGCAGCCCCTGAGAATCAGCAGCGGTGGCGGCGGCGGGGATGAATCCAGCATCCACCGGGTTCTCACAAGCCTTTGACTGCGCGGCCGGGATCGCAGGCTCAGCCTCCAGCTGACGTCAAGGCGGCCGTCACATGGCCAGGCGCAGGCCCAGGGAGCACTGGTTGTCCTGGCAACCCCAGCACTGCTCCGAAATTATTTCAATAGGTCATCTGTCATACTGCGCGCACATTGGAGCCATCACGGGCGCCCGGACAACCCAAACACCGCGAGCTGGCTGGAGCTGGCTGCCCGGGGGGTTGGTCCCATCGACGATGCTCTCTTAACCCTGTCCCCGTAAGAAAACGCATCTCCCTTCCTCCTGCACTCCCAACCTCCAGCAGGAAAAAACATTATACTCTTGGTTTTCGCAAGCAAAGGGGCACAAAGAGGCACAAGCGCTGCCCTCCAAGTGTGCTGGGGCACCTCAGTGACATGCAGTTCAATGGTGTGCTGGCCTAGCTAAAATTAGGGTCTCTCTAAATGACACACAGCTGAAGTCTTATTCATAGCCACAGAGACAGATGCTTGGTCACCAACATCTCTGCCCAGATTCACGGCGAAGCAGCAGTGGTCCTTGCTGAAGAAGGGCAGCAGCCATGGAGGTCTGTGGGCTGGCCCCCAGAGCTACCTGGGCAGCTCAGCCTTGTGTATCTGAACCTCAGTATATGGTCCCTCTGCTAGCCTGTCCCTGATGCTTCTGCAGCTGGTTCTGGCCAAACATCCTGGAAAGGAGGACAAAGCAGTGTCAGTCTCCACCTCGTTCCAACTCATCTTTGCAGCCTTACCCTTGCAGGAAGAGACATGATGCCAGTGTCTCTGATTTCCTTGTAAGTCTAGCTAAAATCCCCTCCTTCTCTCAAATTTCCTTTTTCTTCCTCTCTGCACTTTACCTTACCAGAAGCCCACAACACATACATGCATCAGAGGCAGGACATGGAAGATGCTGGAGAAGGGAAAGACTTCCACCTGCAAGAAGCAGGGAGGAAAAATGAAGTGTCATCAACAAGAAAGTATTCCTGTGCTCATCTGAGTCAGTGATGGTTACTTACCAGTGCCCAGGATACGACGTACTAGGAATTAACCTCAGTAGATGGCTCTGGTGAAGATAGAAGCAGATGTAAAGCTGCATGCGGTCTGCAAATGCCAACACTGGGGCAAAAGTTGGCAAATTTGGCTTTGGCCCCTTTGCAACAGGAGAAAATGTTAGAAATTAAAAGATAACATGAGATGGGACATAAAAGCGTTCTGGGAAGGCCTCCCCCCCATCCAAGGCAAAGGTAGGATGGAGGGGACGTGGGACTGGTGGACAATGGAAGGACCACTGAGTCCCATTGCCTTCCTCTGCATCTCTCTGCTGAATGTGGGAGCAGCAGGTGTTTGGGTTATTTAGCTCAACATCATTTCTGAATGAGTGGATGATAAGGTGGATTGAGAATTGTCTGAACAGCAGAGCTCAGAATGTTGTGATTAGTGGTACAGGGTCTAGTTGGAGGCCTATAGCTCCTTAGGAGTCAATACTAGGTCTAGTATTGTCTAATTTCTTTATCAGTGACTTGAATAAAGGGACAGATGCCTCGTCAGCAAGTCCACTGATGATACATATGTAAGTGAGAGGAGTGACTGATACCCCAGAGTGCTGTGCTGGAATTTAGAAGGACCTTGACAAGTTGGAGAGGTAAGCAGAGATGAACCTTAAGAAATTCAGCAAAGACAAGTGCAGTGTCCTGCACCTGGGGAGGAATGATCCCATACACCAGCACAGGTTGAGGTCTGACCTGCTGAGAAGCAGCTCTGTAGAGAAGGACCTGGGAGCCCTGGTGGACAACAAGCTGTCCATGAGCCAGCAGTGTGCCCCTGTGGCCGAGAGGGCCAAGAGTATCCTCGGGTTATCCCTCTCCTCTACTCAGCTCTACAGAGGCCGCATCTGAAGTGCTGTGTCAAGTTCTGGGCTCCTCAGACACACATGGAGTTCCTGGAGCAGGTCCAGTGAAGGGATGTAAAGATGATTAGGGGACTGGAGCACCTCAGTTACGAGGAAAGGCTGAGGGAGTTGGGCCTGTTTAGCCTGTAGAAGGGGAGTCTGAAGGTGCAGATACTCAATGTATGCAAGTATCTGATGGAAGGGTGTCAGAATGGAGTCAGGCTCTTCTTGGTGGTGCCAAACAATAGGATGAGAGGCAATGGGCAGAACGTGGTACACAGGAAGTTCCACCTGAATATAAGGAAAAACTTCATTACTGTGGAGGTGGCAGAGAACTGGAACAGGCTGCCCAGAGAGCTTGTGGAGTTTCCTTCTCTGGAGATACTCAAAAGTGTTCTGGGCACAATCCTTAGTAACATGTTCTGGGGAGCATGAGCATGGGAGGTTGGACTAGATGATTTCCAGTGGTCCCTTCCAATCTTACCCATTCTGTGACTCTGTGATCGACGGCAACCAATGCTGGTTTATGCAGCNGGATGATAAGGTGGATTGAGAATTGTCTGAACAGCAGAGCTCAGAATGTTGTGATTAGTGGTACAGGGTCTAGTTGGAGGCCTATAGCTCCTTAGGAGTCAATACTAGGTCTAGTATTGTCTAATTTCTTTATCAGTGACTTGAATAAAGGGACAGATGCCTCGTCAGCAAGTCCACTGATGATACATATGTAAGTGAGAGGAGTGACTGATACCCCAGAGTGCTGTGCTGGAATTTAGAAGGACCTTGACAAGTTGGAGAGGTAAGCAGAGATGAACCTTAAGAAATTCAGCAAAGACAAGTGCAGTGTCCTGCACCTGGGGAGGAATGATCCCATACACCAGCACAGGTTGAGGTCTGACCTGCTGAGAAGCAGCTCTGTAGAGAAGGACCTGGGAGCCCTGGTGGACAACAAGCTGTCCATGAGCCAGCAGTGTGCCCCTGTGGCCGAGAGGGCCAAGAGTATCCTCGGGTTATCCCTCTCCTCTACTCAGCTCTACAGAGGCCGCATCTGAAGTGCTGTGTCAAGTTCTGGGCTCCTCAGACACACATGGAGTTCCTGGAGCAGGTCCAGTGAAGGGATGTAAAGATGATTAGGGGACTGGAGCACCTCAGTTACGAGGAAAGGCTGAGGGAGTTG
The DNA here is from genome assembly GCA_013400695.1 of Neodrepanis coruscans. Classification (NCBI taxonomy): domain Eukaryota; kingdom Metazoa; phylum Chordata; class Aves; order Passeriformes; family Philepittidae; genus Neodrepanis; species Neodrepanis coruscans. Next base: position 31,683 of record VYZS01097637.1, read on the forward strand.
GGCCTGTTTAGCCTGTAGAAGGGGAGTCTGAAGGTGCAGATACTCAATGTATGCAAGTATCTGATGGAAGGGTGTCAGAATGGAGTCAGGCTCTTCTTGGTGGTGCCAAACAATAGGATGAGAGGCAATGGGCAGAACGTGGTACACAGGAAGTTCCACCTGAATATAAGGAAAAACTTCATTACTGTGGAGGTGGCAGAGAACTGGAACAGGCTGCCCAGAGAGCTTGTGGAGTTTCCTTCTCTGGAGATACTCAAAAGTGTTCTGGGCACAATCCTTAGTAACATGTTCTGGGGAGCATGAGCATGGGAGGTTGGACTAGATGATTTCCAGTGGTCCCTTCCAATCTTACCCATTCTGTGACTCTGTGATCGACGGCAACCAATGCTGGTTTATGCAGCATTTAGTCAGAAGTGCATCTCTTCCAGCAGAAACATTTCTAGCACCAGTGTTGTGCTGGGGCCTTCCAGGGCAGTTGGTATTAGAGGGCAAAGCCCTCTGAGATCTTTAGCTGCCCACTGGGTCTCAGTGCAAAGCAGTGACAAGGGCTCAAAGAGTTATTACAATAATATAAGGCAGCCCCCAAAGTCTAAAATTCGTGCCTTAAAAAGAAAATATTCACAATTAGCTGGGAAACCTGTGACTGTTTAACAGAACAAGAATAATGCAATGAATTTTTAAAACCCCACTGATTACTGCATGTGTTGCACATAATCCTACATATTAATCCAATATAGAAGGCTGAAACTTCATGTCAACACCCACCAATAAAATTGGTATCATAACACACAGATGTATTTTATCACTTAATGGCAATGTTTGTACAATACTACATACAATTTGGGTTTGCAGTTTAAAAAGATACCCCTCACCACTGCGTAGTGCATTCCTTTCTGTTGGTCTGACAAAAATGTGTGCATCTTGGTGATTTACAACACGTCCATTTTAATGGTCATAAAACATTTCAATAGCCATTTGCTGATGCCCTAAAGGGCTGGCAGAGATGGCCAAGGAGGGTCACAGAATCATAGAATCGTTCAGATTGAAAAGGACCTTAACAATTATCTGCTTCTATACCCTCTGTCAGGAGCAGGGACACCTTCCACTAGACCAGTTTGCCCATAGCCCCATGCAACGTGGCCTTGAACACTTTCAGGGGTGGAGTAGCCACAGCTTCTCTGAGCAACATGTTCCAGTGTTTTACCACCCTCACAGTAAAGAATTTGTTCCTAACATCTAAACCTACTTTCAGTTTGAAGCCACTCCCCCTTGTCCTGTACGTGCCCTTGTAAAAAGTCCGTCTCCATCTTTCCTGTAGCACCCCTAAGGTACTGGAAGGCTGCTCTAAGGTCTCCCTAGCACCTTCTCTTCTCAGGGCTAAACAATCCCAACTCTCTCAGCCCCTTGGAGACCTGCACCTGCTCTGCTCTCATGTAAGTCTGATCTCCACACCTGCAGACATGGGTGTGCAGTGTCTTTGCCCTCGGTATAAAAGTAACCCCTTCACTCACCTTTACAGGATATTTCTGCTGCAGAACAAGAACTTGAAGGAGTTTTTAGACCATGCACAGGTGTTTTTGAGGGCATATTAATTAGATATTGAGACAGTTATAATTTTCAAGCAGTTGAAAGATGCTAAACAGGAAAAAAAAAAAAAGACCAATGCTCTGAAGAACATATGATAATGGCATCGTAAATTTGGATGTTCCTAGTTCCTAAGGCTTGGAAGAGATTTTCCTGTACCTCCCCAATGGTGGAGGCTGGGAATGGCTCCTCCACAGGGAGATTTTCTGAATTTCTCACTGAATTCCTTACTTCTTCCCAGCACTCACTGTAACTTCCAAAGCTTTCCAAGACTAGGGTCGAGGGAAACCTTACACCATGCAGAGAGATGCATAAATTAAAGCAATGTCAGCTGTCCCTCAGAGAGTCAAAGTATCCTGCTAGAAGAGGTGGAAACCCCCGTATTCTCTGAAAAAGCTTAACTTTTCCACAATAAAACCCCCAACATCAAAGCAGTTTCCTCTGTGGTTTTGATCAACCAAGTGAGCTCAAAGCAGTGAGACATTGGCACTGACTGGAAAAATACAAAAAAGGTATTTTATGCAGGGAAGGGCTTGAGAGTGATGGTTGATGAAAAACTCAACATGAGCTGGCAGTGTTCACTCACAGTCCAGAAAGTGTCAGTCGTGTGCTGGGCTACATCAAAATGAGTGTGGACAGCAGGGAGGTGATTCTCCCCTTCTACTCTGCTTTTGTGAGACCTCACCTGGAGTATGGCATGCAGTTCTGGTGTCCCCAACATAAAAAGGACATGGAACTCTTGGAGCAAGTCTGGAGGAGGTGGATAAATTTGGTAAGAGGACTGGATCACCTCCCCTACAAGGACAGGCTGAGAAAGTTGGGGCTGTTCAGCCTGGAGAAGAGAAGGTTGTATGGAGACCTCATGGCAAACTTCCAGTATCTGAGAGGGGCTTACAGAGAAGCCAGAGAGAGACCCTCTGTCAGGACCTGTAGTGATAGGACAAAGAGTAATGGGTACAAATTGAAAGAGTGGAAATTTAGGCTGGATATTAGGAAGAAATTCTTTACTGTGAGTGTGGTGAAACACAGGAACAGCGAGGTTTTGGATGCACCAGCCTTGATGGTGTTCAAGGCCAGGTTAGATGGGGCCTTGAGCCACCTGGTCTAGTGGAGGTGTCTCTGCCCACAGCAGGGGTAGTTGAGACTAGATGATCTTTGAGGTCCCTTCCAACACTTAACATTTTATGATTTAAAATCTTAAGCCTGATGAGAAAAAAAAAATGCACTGCATCCATCTGGGATCATGATACAAAGGCACTCCTTCCTCTACAAGAATGTGATGCCTCATAGGGAAAGGTTTCTGACCTGCATTTGGGACTACCTCTGTCACTCCAACCTGTCCAAGTATGGGGCCTGTGGAGGGCACTGCTAGGGAATGTGAATTGGCTCCCTGTTTCTTAGATTATGGACAATCTGCCAGAACTTTATTGGTTGCAGGGAAGTGTGTTATATATATCATAATATACACACAGTAATCTCTTATATGTAAACTTGTAACATATTTGTATCCAGACCTGTGTAATAATTTACACACAAATACAGTGCTACAAGGCAGGACACAATCCAGCTTTTCCTCCTGAGCTTCATTTGGCTCTAGAGAGCTAACAATAGATAACATTTGTTTGCCCATAAAATTGAAGACACACAGGGGGCAGAAGCTCTGTATGGGTTGATCTTTGAATCCACAAGACTAGATCTTGCCTGGCATCAATCCCTGCTCTCAGGGAGAAGCCACATCCATGCAAGCATCTGAGAATCTACTCTTGGCTTTCCTCTTACCAAAACAGCACTTAGAAAGTGTTTAATCTTGAAATGTTCCCTCAAATATCCATGACTTTTTACTGTTTTTGAAAACAAAAGGAAGAAAAAAGGCAAGTAGGGATGATTTCAATGTACAGAATATATTTATAAGAAACAAACCACATGCGTTTTGTGGACCTCTGCAGCTTGCTGTTTGAAAGATTGGCTAATGTTTCCATTGGCATCAGTTACATAGATAAAAAAGAGACAGAAACAGGGCTCAGTGAAGTTGTCATATTGACTTTTGTTCTTGTAGAAAAACAATGTTGAAAAAAAACCCACAGGAAAAGACATTTTAGTTTTGATACAGCTGACATGGCACTACCAGCTGTGTGTGGTGTTTGATGAATGCTATTGAGGGGTGGGGAGGGGCTATTGCATTGTGATTTGCCTTTTTGTGATATTTGAAGAAAGGAACACTTGGTCTGCAATAACTGGCATTTGAGCCTAAATAATGTAATCAGCTATCCTTAGGCAGCATTGCATTGATTTTGCTCATGTTGAGATATGCAACACCTTATCACATGATCTTCTAAAACTTCTGCTTGCACCTGCTACCTCACAGGAGCTGATCACTTTTGGGGATTGTACATCCCTCCTGCATGTTGTCCCCTATGACAATATCCTCTCCTTTCTCTACTCATTTACCTGAATTTCCCTTGCAATGTCCTCACCTTCGCTCTGCTCTACTGTTTGTTAGATGTGAGAAGCATCTTGAATCACGACTAAGATGCAACTCACTCTCTGCCACCTTGCACATCTTCCAGGACTTCATCTACTCCAGCAGCTAAAATGAACCAGGACCCATTCCCTGACCCAGAGACTTAAATCACAGCATCACTGGAGCCTGCAGTGATGAGCCTCTCCTCCAAGAGGGTGACTTCATCACCTTCCCTCTGTTGTGAAGGCCCTCAAGCCTATGCTGTTTCCCAGACGAGCAGAGGAGTGAGAGAGTGTCAGTGTTGCCTAAGCAGTAACAAGTGGGATTGGAATCCCCTTGCAGGAATCCTACTTCACTGCCACAGAAATATCAGGAGATCAGCTCAAAAACTGAGGAGACTAGATAAAACATTAAATACTCTTAGCTGGGAAAAAAACCCAAACATCATCTCTCAGTCACAATCAGTGCCTCCTAAGGGACCAGCCAGAAGACTGATTTTGCTGCTGAATGTGGATGCTTTCCAATAATTGATGCACTTGAATTGTATGCACTTATCTGAGGGCCAAACTGAAAGAAAACAGGGAAAAGTAATTGGGATCAAACAAGAATTGATTACTTGGCAACACATAGGGAAAACATGGATCAAAGAAAGCATTTAGGGCATTTTTAAAACAAGCCAAGGATATTTGGAAACATAAGTCTTCATCTGCAGTGGGACTTCAGCAAAGACCTGTGTAGGCAGGAAGGGCCACCATTGCTTGCCTTGCTGGTGGTCATCTTCCCTTGTCCTTGAGGCCTGTTTGGCTGGGAAGCACAGACACCCCCTCTCCTCTCACTCTCAGATGTTTGTATGGTTTAACCTAACCTGGCTTCTTTGAACTGAATTTGCTGATTGTTTCCAATGGCCTAAAGGAGCTCTTTCTGGAGAATAATTGATTTACCAGTTTTTCGTTCAGACTGAAGTAATATTTCAGATAGATAAGTACCCCCTGAGCCCTCTTACCAGGACCTCTGTGGTCTCACAATAACATTTTCTAATTGTCTGGCTCTTCTGCATCTCCTCCTTACTGTGTGGAAGTCACATCTGAGCTGCAGAGATATTAAGATCCTGACTGAAAGTCATCTAAGCACATGGATAACCTTATGCTGTCTGGGATGTTACACGTGTGCTTAAGTATTTGCTGGATGAGAGCCCAAGTGCCTGACAGCATCATAGAAACCAACCGTGCACACAGCGATAGCAAGTACTGAAGAACAAAGAAACAAGATAGAAATGCTCTTTTGCTCCCAGAGAAATCTTTCTCCAGTAAGGACAAAGAAACAGAAATCAGTAACAGGAATTCAGTCATATATATCTTATTCCCACCTATATTAAAAAGGAACCTTTCCACTCTTTCAAAAACTCTTTGCAGTGTTAATCACATTTGGCAAATTTAAAATGTTTTTTGTTTTTTCTTATTTTTCTTTTTCTATACTTTCAGTTTCTATTTTTCTTCCTCCTTTTCCTTGAGTTGCTGCTATCCATTTCTGTATAGTTCATCTTATCTGAGTAGCTGCTAGTGTTGAATTTGTAATAGTAAATCACCAGCCTGCAGTCTCTTATGGAAAGAGACTCCTGTTAAATATACCAGTATGTGAATAGCCTGATTTATAAAAACCTGAATTTCAGCATACCTTTGGCATGGTGTTTCACTGACCATTCTCAGGAATGAAAGTGTGATATTATCCTTCCTTTGTGGAGACACAGTAGTACCAGTGCTTTGCATGACTGAGGCACTCAGGGGCATGTCTGCTCTTGGCACTGGAAACCTGTTTTCCTCTCAGGTTCAGAGAGGAAAACAACACCATCAGAGGATGGTGGTGTTTTTGCAGCCTGCTCCCAGGAGCCCAGCTGCTGCCTCTGTGTACATCCTTGCAAAGAGGTCTGCTGCTCGCACACCATCTCCAAAAGAACCTGGGGGAGGTGGGGGTCTTTGGGCTGTGCTGATCACAGCAAGCTCCCTCTTCATCCAGCCCGAGGTTGTCAACCAGGCATTATCTGGCCATAGGAAAATCTCACCTGAGTTGAACTGGGACACAATAAGCAACTCACTCTGCTTCAATTCCCTGCCAGTCCTGATCAGGATATCTCCGTGTTCCTCACAGTCACCCAGTGCCTCCCCAGCAGCTGATCTCTCTTCCTTAACATTCAATGGGTAAAGTCTAAATGGCCAGCTTTGCCTGGCTTTTTATCAGTGGACAGGCAGGGTTCAGAGTGGAATGAAAAGTCAGTTGAGAAGAATGCTCTGGAGTTTTGCTTTCTGGAAGGGAACTCGCTGTCCTTGCACTCATTGTTATACAGTGTCTCTGGCAAGTATTTCCTTAACTTCTTCCACCACAGATAATACAGAAAGGTCTCCTACTGTCAGTAGCTGCTGAGGAGATAGGAATGAAAGCATTTTTGGCATCTGTTTTCTGGCTTACACCAGGCGTCTTTGCCCTTTCCTTGATCACATACACGTTCTCCTTTCTCCGTTTGATACCCAAAAGGTAAGCAGTCATAAATTTGCCACACATTTCCTAAAGACAGGGGTAGGAGCCAGAGAGGCTATCGTGCTGGGGCGTGGGCTATCCCTGCTACTTCAGCACCCACTCTGTCCAGCTTGAGAGGAAGGACCCAGCTGTGCCTGAGCAGCAGCTCTGTCAGCAGTGGCCAACTGCATCCCTCTGACATCCCACTAATCCCTTTTGCCTTTTCCTGCACTTGCTGCCAGCACTTGCTGTGAGAAGGATGGGTGGGAGAAGAATGGATGTGTGGATGCCAGTTAGGCATCTACCTGTGGTGCAAGCTTGCAGCAATTGCCCAAAAGCAAGTGTATGAGTTGTTTCCATACTGCAGGCTCTGCAGCCCTGGCACAGCCTGGCACTACAACAACAGGAGGGCATGGAGCAGCAGAAGTGATTACTGCATGGGCAGGCATCTGTGGCAGCAGCAAGAAAAACGCTGTCAAGCCCTGGGGAGAGGAGAGCAAAACAGCCTCCCCCTAGTCATCTTCCACTGCTTCACCATAGGTGATGACAAACATGGAGTCTATTAGGACTCTGGACACTAAATCAAATGTTTTAGACCTTTTCAGGCTGCAATTGGTGCTTTGTGTCTATACTGAAATCAAACCTGGTGTTAAGTCTTGCTTTCCCATAAAAAAAGCAATCCTGCATGTAAGGCAGCTCCATGGCTGGATCTCACAGATAAACAGACAGACATGCTGGCTGTGCTCTGAGCCTGGCAGGACTTTACGTGAACCAGAATGTAAAGGCAGATTCTAACAAATCAACACAATCAGTCTTTCTGTTGACTTGACTCTGTGCGTATGCACACATGGTATGAGGTATGCAGGCAGGTATGAGCTCACTCTGCCCCTGTTTTGAAGTGACTGGAAACGAGTCAAATATGGTTTACATGGAGAAAAATCCACCAAAACCAAATAAAGAAGGTAGCCATGCTCAGACAATATTTGGTTGCTGTAGAGCACAAGTGGGACAAAGTCGACAACTGTCTGCCAGAAAGATGTAGAAATCCCCCAAGAATAAAACCTCCCCCCCCCAAAAAAAAACCCCAAAACAAAAAAGCCACCAACCAAACGAAAAACAACAAATCAACCTAGGAACAGCCAAGTTCTGTAAGATCTGTTTACCAGTACTGCTGCACTTATTGCTCTCATCTCTCTTTAGCAGGCACTAAGAAGAGTGGAGGGCCTCATTGCATGAAGTACCTTCCTGTCCTTTGTAAAGATAAACTTATCCAGCCACAGCATCTGTCCCTGGATTCCTCGTAGACAGTGAAACCTAAGGCGGTTTTCCCACGTTATCTCGGAGTGGGATAACGCAAACTGCCCAGCTGTGCTAAATCCCAGCAACCAAACTCATCAAAACAAAACAAACCATAGCAAACGTGAAGCTGTCACTGTAAAGAGAGGGACACAACTTCAGTAAGCCAGATGACAAACCATGGCTGGACACTGCAGATCCAGCCGTCACCTCCATTGCCTCACAATTGTCAAGAGCAGCATTTTCCAGCTTGTGTACTCTGTATTTTTTTTCTTTGGGAGGTGAATGTCACACAGCTGTTTGAGGATGGCTTCTAGGCTATAGATGCATGAACGTTTTAAGAAGCAAAGAGAAGAAAAAAATGGACAGATGCAGGAACCTCTGCTCCTGACTCACTGAGTCTGAGCTCTGCTGTCACCCAGTCCTGCTCATCCACGCTCTCCCAGATGGTCACAGACCCTCCAAGAGATCAAATGGCACCTGTTTGCTGCAGGCTGCTCCTTTGCAGCCCCTCTCCTTCCCTGCCCTTGTTCCTGGAGCCTCATCATGGGGCCAGAGAACAAAGCTGCGCACCCTCCTTTCCAGGGTGATGCAAAGTATTAGAGGTACATATTTTATCTGATTCATGAAGATTCAAGTAGGAGAGTGAAATTTTATTAATGCTGAATTTGATGAAACGTTACCCTAAAATAGTGAAAAAGACATTGAAAATTTAATAAGAGCTGCCCCAAAACAATGTTAACTTTGCAAATAAAACTCACCTAAGTACTGAGTGCTATAAGCCAACCCAGTAAGACAAGAACAAGGAGAGGGAGGATTTATTATACAGAGAGACTAACAGCCAAATTAAAGATGATCTGGATATAATCCCAAAACAAATTTAATCCTTCATTTCAGTTTGTGGTACAAAAGGACAATAACCAGAGGAACAAAGATGGGGTAGCTAATTAGACTTGGAGTATGGGAATGAAAATTACCAGCTCTGAAATGGCATAAACTTTGAAGCATTTTAATGTGCTTGAATCAAAAGACCACACAATCTGTATCTAAGAATCACAGAATAGTGATAGAGCTGGCAAATGAAATGATAAGTCTGGAAGCAAGTGGTTTTAGCAAGTATTTCTATTTCACTGCAGTTCAGACTGTCTGAACTGACAAAAAGAACTGTAAGTAATATGGGCCCCTTTATCTGGTCTATGTATCATGCAAAGAATAAAGTCAGATTTTAAGGGAAGAGCAAACACAGAGGAAGAGAGTACAAATCATATCTTTATCAAACAGATGTGTCCAGATTAGCCCATATCTGTGTTTGATAAAAGGATTTTACTGGTCAGAGGAAATGTTATTTACCTAGACTCTGCTAAACCATTCAACATGGGCTGTAATTAGTTAAAACAGAGATTATGCAAGCTAGCACAAGAATTGTAAGGTGAGGAGGAATGGGCCAGTGGGCAACAAATTCCTGAACCTGGAGGGATCTAGCAAGGGGACAATGGCAGATCTCCTCAAGGGCCAGAATTGGGAGTCCTTAATTTACTGTGGAACAAAAGCTATATTTGCTTGTGAAATATTTGCTCATGATGAAGACGTTGTCTACGTGGAAGATGATCACTGTGTCAGAGGAGAAGAGCTGGATGGGCAGACAAACTCAAACTAGGAAGGGACAGAGATGTCTGGAGAATCGGAAGCCTATCTGGCTGGATGAAACAAAGCCAGTTCTTAGCTCTGTTCTCTTCAGCTCCAGTCAGACTGGATGAGCTACAAAACATTTTCCAAAAAGGAATGAGGATATGGAGCAGTGGCCATCACTGATTCTAAAGCACATCCTGCTTGTCACACAGGCACTTCCCCGAGGACACAAGGGAGGTGATGACACATTGCCCGTTTCAGTCTTCTGCTGGTTTGGTTAGACCTGACTCAAAACTTTCCTTTTCAAGATATGTGTCTGGCAAAGAGCATTGACTCCTTGAAGCTACAGTCCACAATAAGAGGGAGAAACACTTCAAGCATTTGATTTCTCTTAAGTGTGTGCATATTTGTCTCTTTTGAATTGTTTTACCAAAAGGTACTTCTGTTCTGGAAAAAAGGTGGGAGTCGTTCCTAAAAGGCAAAAGAAGCAAGTTCCACTATGCTGGTACTTAGTCACCGTTTTGAACTGTTGTCATGCAACAATTCATAACTAGGCAATGCAAAAACAAAAACAGTATAAAATAAGCCTCGATGTATCTCCTGGAAATTCTGTGTTGGAAGATGAATTGGATGAGGTAGATTTTCACATTGCCAAGGGGCAATTTTTAGAGGATTTTAAGGTGGGTTTTGGTGGATTAGCAACAATACACATAGCATAAACCGATTAAATTGGGAGTGCACAGAAGAAGGCATTTACAGAACTGAGAAAGTCAATGCAACCCTGACACTGACAGGGGAGGACTAAATCCAGGTAGCTGATCAAAAGAAAGAAGTTAGGCCAAAATGAATGGGAAAAGTCATTGCCTTGTCTTATCTTGATGATTGCCTTTGATTTTTAAACAGCCAGCAAAATAAGACATTAGAAATACACTTAAAATTAAAATAATGCTAGTAAAGGCAACAGTGGAAGCTCCTAGGGCAAGTAGGAACTGAGCCCTACTAGTGGTTGAAATAAATCTATTTTGCTATGAAAGAGGGCAAAGTAAATACCTGATTTCCTCTAGAGTCATGTCTTATGGCCCCTGTACTCCCTACTGCAGTGACTCCACATCTGCTTCACGTCTCAAATGATTCTTCACTATGAAGCTCCCAAACCTCCTTTACATCTGCAAGCAGCTCTAGAATCCTTCCAGTTCTTCCATTCTGTTTCTGAGATACATCCATGCGATGCCCAGCTCACCCCCAGGGCCCATGAGCCAGACATGCTCTGTCTTTACCCCCCTGCACCTCCATATTGATGGTTTTGAACATGTTAGCTGCACCAGGTATGATGGTGGTAGCAAGGGTGGACTTCATCACATGCTGTATAGCTGGTTTAGCAGTATGTTTGAACTGATTAAACTGCATGAAGAAGGCCTGAAGTCTCTCTGTATCCTTGGGTGGAAGATTTTTCATTTGAGTTTCTTTTAATAAGCATTAGTTTTCACAAAATACAGAGGAACTTCTATTTTCAGGGCAGATTTCCCCAGAAGGGAGACTTCTGCCAATCTGACTGGATTTGGGCAAAGATTTCAAAAGCTCCTTGGGAGGTACAGCAAGGCAAGAGAGGAAGACATGCTCAGAGAAACAGCATGTGCAAAGAAATCTCATTTTAACTGACAAGCAGGTCTAAAGGAGCAATCTTCTGCTCCTGATAACATACAGCATAGGAAATCCTGGATGTGGCTTCCAGTCTGGTGTACTGTCCTTGCAGAAGGTAATGGACCAGGCCACACTCCTCTCCTGAAGATTTATTTGTGCTAGGAGTCCTACTGGAGTTTACATAATGCAAAGATTTGGTGGAACAATCTGCAAGGTGTCAAATGATTGAAACTGGCAAGTTGTCAAGAAAAAAGTGAGTCTTCCAGTGAGATACAGCATTTTCAACAGCAGGCCAATACAACAAAGGCAGAGCCTTTTGGAAGAGCCCTCTACATCCTGGAGTATTCTGCACACTGGGAAAATTATTGGCCTAGTTTTCTCCTTTATACATAACAACTCTAGAGTCCATTAATAATTGTTGTGGTGGATTGACCGAAGGAAGTTAATTCCATCCCAGTGAGACCCAGTATAACCATGATGGAACTAGGACTGACACTGCTGGAGCATGCAGCCTGCTTCATGTCCCTGAGCTATCCTCTGGCATGAACCATATTCTCAGGGAGTACCTCAAGCCTCTATCAAGCATGGAGAAAAAATTCCTTTATTGTCTGTAGCTCCCTTTAAGGCAAAGTCCCAAAGTTTCAAATGGTTTTGCTGCAGTCAAGAAGAGATACAGCACCTCAGCGTCTTGCACAAGCTGGCCATTTAGCCCCCTCCAAAAGAGGCAAGAATCAATGTAAATAAAAAGGTTGTTTGTAATTTTTACAGCTTTCCAGGCAGATGATCTTCCTCAGATTGGTGTCTACTTTCATCTCCGGCTCAAATGTCTCTTCTCAGGGGACTTTTATCTGCAAAGGTCTCCTGGGCAATGCATGTGGAACTTGTGTTGAGCTCAACTTGTGTGGAGCAGCCAGATGCTGCTCCACCTTCTAACTCTTGAAGTAAAGCTTAGCAGTTCCTGCTACTTTCTCTCTAAATAATGTACAAGCCAGTTGGGCCAGAGCACAGGTAACACACCTGCAAACCCGCTGAGATGGACCTCTCAGCTCTCTGCTCCCTGTTCATCTGCTTCCCTGGGACTGAGAGCTAGTGTTCCCAGACAGTAGCCCAACTAAGCCAATGCCAGCCCAGGGCCCAGGATTGGAGGGCATTCCTTCCTGTCATGTGTGTGCTGAGATTAGCTCCTGCTCATCCTACTAAACAAGAGGTTCTAGTGACACTCCAGAAATGGGGGCTTGCAGAATAAACTACATCAGAAGTCTGGAAAAGTCCAGTATTCACTATCACCAAAGCTGGCTCTGTTTCTGGCTCTGTTACCCAGTCAGCTTAAAAAAANCATTCCTACTTACATGAGTGTAAGCAGGGAGTAACTCTGCCCAGATCACAGGAGGTTCCCTGGAGCACCAAAAAGCAGCTGGATCCAGGACAGACATCTTGCATCAAATGGAACCAGAGCTGAATGGGACTAAAGCCAGTAGACTTAGGGCATCCAGAAGGTCCCTGCTCCCTCCACATTGTTATGATACATGACTTTTACTGTGGGACAGGGGAAATTATACCAAAACATTAAATAGGTAGTTGTTTTCATTAGTGGCACCACCAGAGACCCTTTTACAGAAATGCAACAAACTTGTAATGCAGCTCCTACCTTCTCCCAGAGCCTTAAACACACAGAACTAATTCTTTCTCTTATTGGGTTTTCCTACCCAGTGAAGCTTGTCCAGATGCAATCAACAGAGGGATGAAAGACTGTGGGACAGCAACAGAGCTGTTTCAGGGCACACAGCCTATCTGAAGGTTTCATACTGGTACCCCAAGCCAAAAACAACCCTGAATGAGCACTTCAAGACACCTGAGAAAGATGTTGCTCTATCAAATACATGATATGATATCCATGGTGGTTCAGAGTACAGAGTTATAACTGCAAGTAAAACCCAGATTTCAGTAAATGAATTATATGAGAGGTTAGTAGTAAACTCTAAGTGATATTTATGAGACACTTCTTTACATGAACAACCCTGAAACATTTGGAAACTATTTGGTTTTTTTCAGTCACATACTGCTTAGTTCACCATGGCTAGAGAGAGATTTTGGACTGAGAAGTGTGGAAATGTATCCAGAGTCAGACTATTAAAAGTGTTTCAGTCTAACACAACTGTGCTGTCATAGCTAAGAAGTTCGGGGGGGGAGGACTTCTTTTCAGCATGTGTGTGACCAGCACTGCAGACATCACACACATGCTAAAACAGACAGATCTGGCATCCCCACACAGTGGCCTTGACCCTACTGCACCTACCTACACTGCAAAGCATTGGGTGTGTATTTCTGTCTTTCTGTTTCTATTTCTAATCTTCCCACCACACCTTTTAAAACCATGCGTAGACAGAGCATTGCTATTATTTAAAGCACTGATCAGAAGTGAACCTGTATCTCTTTCAAGAAGAAACTACCACTGAGCAATACATCCCAGGAAGAAAAGGTGTCAGCAGCTGTCACAGGAGCAGGAGGGCAGGAAAGAAAAGAACCCCCACACTTGTAGCCTATGCAGTCAAGGGGCATGTAGGACAGTAGTGCCCAGCATAGCCCAGCACCTGTCATCCTTGCAAACACAGAGATGGGAAATGATGGCCCTTGTGAGTCCCCCTGCCCTGGTCTCTGACCAGTCTGTTCTTTCACACAGAGGGCAGTACCCAATATAAAGGATCTCTTACTGCACCCCAGGGAGGTCCCACATCCTGGACCAGCTTCTTTGTAAAAGTGATCCTGCACAGCCTTTTAGCTGCTTTGCAGAACAGCAAGTCCTCTTAAAATACAAAATGTCAAGATTTCAGTCAAATTCTAGAACATTTTCTAAATTAATATCAGTTTAATAACTCTCAGGAGCAGGGATGTACTGCCAATACCAGCCACCACTGGGAATGGAGAGCTGGATTGTGACTGAGAACTGGGAGGTGGGATGGCCAGGATAGGCAACCAGAAGGAGGAGGAGGAGAATGATCCAAGTTTGCTAAGGAAAGTCTTGTTTCAGTGGAGATGGTGGCATCAGGGACAGTGCTTGGCTGGGAGTGGTTTTCAAAACCTGGCTCAAGACATGGCTGCAGTTTTCTTCTCACTCAACCTATGTTGTCACACAAAAGCAGCTGTGGTATGTTCAGGCACTGACAGGATGATTTGAGAACCTGATTTCACATTGCAGCCGTTAAGGAGACACGTTCTGCTGCTTGTGACCATTCACACCTCTGCTGGTGCTGCCAGTGGCAACTCAGGAGAGCTGTCCCCAGCAGTCTCCCTAATCTGCCGTCTGAGCACTTAATCTCTGATTTACAGGAGTGTTTGGGACATGAGAAGCAGGAGCCTTCACAAAGGTTTTCCAGTCACTGCCAGCTGCCCTGGCCTCATGTGTGCTTATTTTATATCGTTTAGCTGGCTGGGAACAGCCCCTGCTGGAGCAGTGAGAACCAAACCTCTTAATTATCATAAAGTAAGAAGCTGGGAAACTGGATGGCAAGGATGCCAGGATGTCACCCTGAGCTTCCCCACCCTTTTATGCATGGAGCTGGAAACACAACCAGCTCCATATCTTAGAATAATGCAAGTAAGAATAGCTTAAAAAATCTTGCAAATGTCAATGCTATTGAACTGTAATGCCTAACCCAGCAGTCCTTGCAGCCAGCAGCAGTCTTTCCACTGATATTAAAAGTTTTTGGATAAAGGCCTGAGTGACTAACAAGTACAATATTTTAAATAGAGGCGTGGGGCACATTGGCAGGAATATGAAAAGAACCTATTCAATCTCTATTCTGTAATTAATTTAAAAATGTATCTCTTGTCACTGTTTTGTAAACATACCAAGTCTGTAAGCACAGAACCAAAACAGTCCCATTTCTGAACCAAAAAAATTTATCTGAATGCAGGTGAGGCATGCAGAGAAAGGGAGGCAAATATTTCTGCAAGTAAATTCAAATAAAAAGAAAACAATTGTTGTTTGTACAGCAGATGCTGTATGGAGTTAGAGAATGTGTAATGAGAAATCCCATTAAAAATCCTGAATTTGGCATCCCTTCAGTCTAGAAACAACATCACTTAGGTTTTTTTTCAAGATATTCTAGTGTCAGAGCTCACCAATAATGATCTGAAATGAGTTTTAATTCCATGAATATATAACCATGTAACTACATATGACATGCTTAATCGCAGCCCCTAAGGCCCATATCCTAAGGCAAGGCGTGATCCTAAGCAAGGTGTCTCAGCCCCTGCTGCAGTCACAGAGAGAGAAAGGTGCCTGCAGAGAGTGGTTTGTCCCTTCCCAGTGAAATTAAAGGTATTTTGACTTCATCTGTGCCTTATGTATATCACAAAACACAGAGAAGACAGTATGAGGTCACCAGGGTCTTCAGAGTGACCCCCTGTTCCCCTTGCAATGAGCACAACCATCTGTTTGCTGCTGAGGAGCAAATCAAGGGGTCTGGTGTTTGCAGGGGAGATGAGCGCTGGGACTGTAGGGGCTGCAGGGTTGGCAGAGGGACACCCGCTCCAGAAGGATGCCATGGCACCATGTGAAGAAGCTGCAGGCTGCAGGTCATTGTCTTGCTTTTGCACTGGACTTTATACTTCACAAGAAAGTGGCAATTTTTCTAAGCAATGCGTTTTCAGAAAAGATCATAGAATATGGTTGTGTTTCCACTGGGTCTTTATGACTGACCAGGCATCACATCTTTCATATTTGAGAGCAATCCCCACTTTGAAAGCTTCTGGGGATCCTTTTTAGGGCTCTGACTTGCACTGTGAACACTCCCGCAGCATCAGGTTATCAGCAGTATCTCATCAGGCAGCAGAAACCTATGAACCCTTCCCAAGAAAACAAGATAACTGGAACACTGTGTGAAGCTGCATGACCACATCAGGAATTGGAGCGTTAGCTCTAAATTTACAAACTCTCATATAGTTCTCAAATCTTGATTTTGCTACACTTATATTTCCTAGAAGCTGGCATTTCTGTACTACTTTTGAGCAGACAAGGACAGGAAGGAGACAAATGCAGATTCCCTCCTGTTTTTTCATGAGCTCAGTGGCAAAATTAAAGAAAGAATCTTAATGTGCTGGTCAATAAAGACAGACATCTGCAAACAGCCAGTTCTAAGGACTACCATGACCTAGGAGTATTTAAAGAACAACTGAGCATAAAATACATAAATTAACTATATAATTTAGTTAATATATATTTTATACATTTCCTAGGTTTGGTGCTGAGGGTTGATAAGTGAAAGTCACAGGCACCAGTTTTCCCAGGCCTTTGAGTTGCTCCTGCCCCAGCAGAGCTTTGGGAGAGCCAGGCAGAGTGGAGCAGGTTGAGGAGAGGACTTCGCCTCCATGTAGTGTGACAGCTCCTGAACTAGGAGGTCTCAGCAGCTGTGTCCTCTCACACAGAGTAGGACCAAAGTGGGCGAGTAGAAGGAAAAGTTCCAGGACGTCCACCTTTCTGCAGGCTTTCAGCACCTGCCCACTTTAATGGAGTGTCTGTGAGGACAAGAATGGGACTGAGGTCTTTTGCAGAAAAGACTCTGAGCACCAAATGCTCAGTGGGGTCCACGGGGGTCCGTGAGGCCTTTGACAAAGTGTGTTTGCCTGGCACAACTGACAATGCAAATGCAAAAAAATTCAGATGCTGGTGGACCTCTGGCATCTTCCAGCTTTAGAGTAGTCTAGAGGAACTAAATTGTGGATTCAGGTGCCTGAATTCCCAGCTAGGGACTACTCGAAACGTCTAATTCTTTTCACAGGTTTGGAACTTGTTTTTAATAAAAGAAATCCAGCCCTAGAGAGAGTGTAAGGAAGCCAATAGTAGTGGGACAATGACTGAGACTGCCTGCTCCATGATCCAAGGCTCTCCCTATCCCCAGAGAGAATCCACCAGTACTCAGGTTGTCACTCCTGCATGTCCCTAAAGCACAGAAACCCAAACCTTGGCTTCAAGCTATAGGAACTTCCATAACCAGAAAGTCATCTTTCTTCCTTCACCCAGTTTCATCCTTCTGCCTTGCAAGAACCACTCCACAGTGGCTCCTCACTTCTTGCCTTCCTGTGAGTCTCCTCATTGCAGGCACCCAACAGATGCTAAAAGAGGTAAGGAAAGGTGTCTCTGGAAAAGCTAGAGAAGATCAAGCCTATCTTTTCTATGGACTCTTCAGAAGACAGACCAGAGTGTTTATATCTGTACCTCAGTCTTACTCTGCTTGAGTACAAAATTTTCCTGACCAGAGCTACTCCTGTTGTACCTGAAAAATGGGTCACTCTTAGGAGGTAAATTATGTCCTCTGCCACCATGAATGTGCGAAGCTGTGGGCCCTGTACAGACCTGAGGTCTGTGACACTGTCCTATCTGGCCATAGGAGGTTGTCAGAAGAGGTCTCCTATCATATTGTCATTTTTTTGTTAATCAGCTGAGTTTTAGAGGAAATAGACTAAAATGAGTTTGATACTTTGCTAGCTTGGGTAGTATTAAAGGCACAAGCACACTGTAGGACAGATGCCCATTCAGTTGAATGACTTTTTGATTGCATGTATCCCATATATAGATAGCTCTTACTTGTGAATTATGTAAAACCACAAAAATTGGCAAGAGGTCACTAGTTTTTAATTGTCACATCTCAACATCCCCCCGTAAGGGTCATAAAGTTGTCACAGATTTTCTTCCAGAGTACTCACTGTGTATTCATCTGTTGTGCTGCAAGCTTCACAAAGCCTTTCCTTAGCATCACTCTAAAGGTTTGGTCTGAAGAGATCTGCAATGTGCTCCACTGACCAGCTGAGTTTCCCATCATCAGAACTCTAGTGAACCTGGTAAGGATCACTGTAAAAAGACAAGAATGGTGGCATAGTGCCAGAGAGGGACTGCAGAGCAAAGCCCCCACATCAGGCAAGAGATCAAGAGCCCAAAACTTCTCACAAAAGAAATGTGAAACAGCTGCCAGCAAAAGAGTGGTACTACTGATTGGAGCCTGCTGCAAAATGGAGTCAGAGAAAAGAAGTTAACTCATCCACAGATGAAGGCTGAACGAATGCTATTCCCAGTTTTCTGGAAGCTTCAGCCATAGTTTTGGTGAGAGAGACAGTATAAGACCTTGATTGGTGTGTATCACATCCTCATTCTGCTATTTTAGCTGGGACAGAAGGGAAACCTCATGTGCAAGGTAATTAGTGGCTTGCTTCCCTCCAAAGAAACAGTTAAACTCCACTTGCCTAACTTCATGGGCTGGATGGGAAAGATCTGATTTATCAGCTTTTCCACCACCTCAGCACAAAGCAGTGGAAAAACTACAGCTGGATTTGTTCAGACATGGCCCAGGGGGGATGTGAGGCTCCTGCTGAGCCCAGGTCATTGTGTGAGGAGGGACAGAAGAGGGAGAAAGGCCTTCTGCAGTGGTGTCATTCAGATGCTTTACATGTGAACAATGTCACATCTGTCATCCCCTGGCGCACCAAGAGGTGGAGCAGGTGGGGAGTGCTGATATCAGCCACACTCAGGAAGGACTTTCTAGCATGAACGTGCTTTGTCAGAGCTGCCTGAGTCAGGGGGCTAGGGCTGGTGGGTGGGAGCCAGGCATGAAAGCAAAACGAGATTTTAACTTGCCATTCATAACCAGTGGCTTGGTTAAAGTGAGGGCTGGCTGGAAGGGGAGGAAGAGGAATGCCAAGCCCTGGCAAAGCAAATATCACCGTATGTGCACTCGTGTAAAGGCAGAAATGTAAACAGAGCCCTTTCTAAAATAAACACCTGCAAAATAAACACAGAAAGGCAATATATTAAACAAAAATAAGCACTAAGGTACAGGAGAATGTCTCAGTAAACAGCCACCAATCCAATGCCACCAGAAATGCTCATTTCATCTTCCCCCTTTCTGCATCCTCTCCTATAAATAAAGCTGGAAAACATATATTGAGTGAAGGGGCACAATATCCCTAAGTGGTCATGAGGTCACCAACCCCATCCTAGCAGGAGGGTCACCTGGCCAGGGAGTGCAGCTGCTGCTGTGGTCAGGGCTACTGCTGGCAAAGCTGCAGTTCCTGGTGTGCACCATGCAGTTGACTGCAGGGCATGGAGAGGAATACTCGCTCCAACAGGGAAGGAGGTCTCACAATGGAAAGAACAAGTTGAGCAGATGTGAATAGTCCATTACTACCCCCACAGAAGTTAATAAAACCAGAAGTATCTCTTTGCCCCACTCTCCTGCTTGCCCTGACAAGGCTGCCATGTTCTTCAGGGCACATTGACACAGCCACCACCATAGGCAGATGGGAAAGTTCTTGTCCTCTCCAGGATGATCTGAGTCTGAACGCAGGCCCCTGCAAGGGCACACTGGGGCTGGGCAGCAGCCCACTTCCCACTGCCTGTCCATGCTCTGAAGAGGCCAACAAACAGGGCTTTATTATTTTCCATCCTCCAGCACAATGTCAGTCCTATTCTGCAGACTTTGCCACAGCAGTGATCCAAAACAGACCCTTTCTTTCATCTCAAGATTTTTTCCAGCATGTGCTTTATATTGTAGTGAAGATGGACAGTCTGCCCTCTTCAATGAGGGAGAGTGATATGCAGCCTGCTCTGTCTGCCTTCTATGGCACTGCATCCCAGTCCCAATTCAGAGATGAAGTTCAGCCTCTGCATTGTATTCCATCCCTCTGCGGTCCTTAAGAGATACATCATGTGGTGAGAAACTCAGTCCCTGGTCCCTGAATGTATTGGATTTAGGGTAGCATGGCAAGGTTTGGGTACTAGAGGGTCTATAGGAGTGGTTTCTGTGAGTAGCTGCTAGAAGCTTCCCCTGTGTCTCACCAAGCTGGTGCCAGCTGGCTCTAAAACAGACCTGCCACTGGCCGAAGGCAAGTCGATCAATGACAGTGGTGGCACCTCTGAGATAATGTATTTAAGAAGGGGAAAAAGTGTCAGTGCAACAGTAGCTGGAAGAGAAGAGTGAGAATACGTGAGGGAAAAAACCCTGCAGACACCAAGAGCCACTTTCACAAAGTCCCTCTGCAGACACAAGGAAGAAGGAGGAGGAGGTCCTCCAGGGACTAGAGCAGAGATTTCCCTGCAGCTAAGGTGAAGACCATGGAGAGGCAGGATGTCCCCCTGCAGCCTACAGAAGTCCACAGTGGAGCAGAGATCCACCTGCAGCCCCTGCAAGATCCCATGCTGGAGCAGGTGGATGCCCGAAGGAGGTTGTGACCATATAGGAAGCCTGTGCTGGAGCAGGTTTCTGGCAGCACCTGTGGACCAATGGAGAGAGCAGCCCACATTCAAGCAGGTTTGCTGGCAGGACTTGTGACCCTACAGAGAACCCATGCTGGAGCACTTAGTTCCTGAAGAGTTGCACCCTGTGAAAGGGACCCACACCAGAGCAGTTTGTGAAGAACTGCAGCCTGTGGGAAGGACTCATATTGGAGAAGTTCATGGAGGACTGTCTCCCATGAGAGGGAATCCATGCTGGAGCAGGGGAAGAGAGTAGGTAGNTCCATGCTGGAGCAGGGGAAGAGAGTAGGTAGTGCTCCCCCTGACAAAAAGGAATGACAAGGACAACATGATGAACTGACCACAGCCTCCATTCCCTGTGCCGCTGTGCTGCTGGAGGAGGCAAACAATCCAAGATTGAGTTGAGACCGAGAAAAAGGGAGGGGTGAGGGGAAGATGCTTAAAATTTAGGACTTTTTATTCTCTTATTACCCTACTCTGATTTTGGTTGAGAATAAATTCATTTTCTCAAGTAGATTCTGTTTTGCTCATGACAGTAACTGCTGAGTAATCTCTCCCTGTCCTTACCTCAGCTGACAAGCCCTATGTTGTATTTTCTCTCTCTTGTCCAGTTGAAGAGGGGATTGATAGACTGCCATTGTTTGGCAACTGGTCCAGCCAGGGTCAACTCACAACTGACCTACAAGCTAGTATCCAAAACACCTGCCTAAAGGATGCCACATTTGCTGCAATGGTGGGACTTGTGTCTCCGTTCTTGCATTGTCTTCACCTTTTAACTCAAACATCAGCTGATGAATGAGTGACCAAGACCCATTTATCTGCCATCCTGGGATCCTCATGCACCTACAAAGATGGGAGTACCAAGTAATTGAGTCTGCAAGTTTAATTTACTGAGCTGCCATTAACACTAGTTATTAGCAATGCAATGTACACATCCCTCTGTTTAACATTTCTTTGCATTCACCTCGTATTTTTCATTTGCCAAGTCTTTTGAACTCCTTGGAACAGAGCAGTCATGTCCTGCACACCTCTGAATTATACCTTGCCCTGGTTGCCAGAGGGGATTTGTTTTCTTGCAGCTATGTGTCATATATGATAAGCATTTCAGTTCTTGCTTCTTGTACATTGGGTTCTGTAATGAAAGAGTAGAAACTTTGTGGTGAAATACACTGAACCTGAAGACCAGGAATGCCTGGGTTTTCTGTTTTCCACAAAAGCAGCTTAGAAAAAAGCAGTGTAACTTTCATATTTCTCAGGCAAACCTGAGGCTGATAAAGAGGCTCTTTTGTATTATAGTTTATATTGTAAATCTTATATCTTGGCCATAGTCTGTGTAAATACTTGTGAGATTGGCCACAGATATCAGGACTAGGGACTATATCTGCAGTGGCTTTTAGGAAGCCAAGCTCTCCAAATCCCATATCTGCTGTGTATCTAGTGAACTGACCTCTTTAAAAAGAAGCTTTACAGGAGATGTTATTAAAAAAAGAAGAATTTATCATCATAGAAATACATATTAAATCTCGGTATTTCCTAACCCCTAAAGTATTTCTGGTTTATGTTTAAGCACTTGCACTGTAAATCACTATGCAAGAAGTCTCCTTCTCGTGACAACCTTTTCAATTTCATACTCATTTGGCACATGAACCACAAGGGCCTGCCAACTTGCTGCTTCTTTCCGTATCTCCTGGCTATTTAACAACAGTAACTCATGTTAATGAGGCTGTACATTTGCTTATTGCCTTAAAAAGTAGCACATAGCTCTTTCAGATAGGGCCCTTGTAGCTGAGCAGATTCTTCAAAGTCCAAATGCAGAATAAGTGAGCTCATCCTGACAGTTTTGTCACATCTGAAAAGATGCTTGTCTTTGGGTGGTTTGTCTTCCTCTGTGCACCACAAACTTCTGTTTTTAACAAAAACTGAATGGATACAAACCAAGAAACTTCTGTTTTTAACAAAAACTGAATGGATACAAACCAAGAAACACAAAAGAGAATTGTCACACCTTAGCAGTTATTTTGTATTATAATGAAGTATCACATTAATACTCAATCAAATATAATACTTAAAATCCCCTAATTTGTTTAACTGTTTGAGATACAGGTTACTGAATTAGAGCCATTGCCAAAACTGGTGCCAGTTAAGTTAATTTATATGCAGGAAATGTCTTCCTATAACTCTGGCGTAGATGAAGTTGATACAACATTATTTGCCATTATCATTTTCTTGAAGCTTAAGATTAATTTGCTAAATCAAACATTGCAATCAAATTCCCTTCAGTGGCTCATCTCCTTTCAGTTTATAGAAACCAAAGCTTTGTATACCTGGAAATAAATGCTAAACCATGCTTGTTGCTCCAGCCAGATGGAGTTATTGGCATTAACACGGTTGAATAAACTTGGTATAATTAAAATGAACATTTTGCTGAATCTACATGGCATATTGCAGGTGCACTGCTCGATTTATTATGTAAAATTATTCAATTTAATTAAGGACAGAAAAGTGCAATACAGAAGTAACAACAGCTTCCCTGTGATTAAGCAAGAGGCATTTTCTCTTTCTGAGGTAAAAGCCACGTACCATGGACCTGTCCCAGGCAGGGACTGTCTCAGTGCCCAGCTCCTCTGAAGCTCTTCTCACCAGCATTATCTCCTTGTGGCATCTTCAGCCTTTCCATCCTGAGTCAAGGCTGGGGCTAGCACCCAGACTCAACAGCCTTATGGGGAATCTGCAGTTAAAAGCAGAAGGCAGCACACATTTGGGAATACTACTTTATTTTGTGGGCTGTCCTCCTTGCTTTTAAAGTAGAGATGAAATACTCTATAAGGGAGAGGTTTTGTCTTGGGCTGTTACCAAAGGGCTTTCCTGTGCAGAGAGCTCACGTGCAATGGCAATGCCAAGCTCTGTAGGTTTGTCTACCAATAGACATAAACAAAAATACTGCAAAATAAAAAAGATACTAAGCAAAATGAAAGGCACTGCTGGTAGCATACTCTAATAAAAGAAGAAAAATGTCAAGCACATTCATTGAAAGACACTAACCTGAGCAACTCAATGCCCAGGAATGCCAGAGCATGCCAGAACGATGCACAATTCAGACATGGCCAGGCAATGATGTACAAACAGGGACATTTTCTCATTTCTGCTTAACTGAGCTTCAGAAAATCTAGGATATTCCTAATGATCCTTGTCACAATTTGAGTTCCTTTAGTAAAGAAAAAACTGATTTAGGGGTTCATGTTCCTATTATCCTATTATCCTATTTCCTTACAGAAATCTTTCTTCTAAAGTGTCTCTAAGTTGTAATTACTGGAGAGAAGTTCTGGTTAAAAATATTGAGTCTGAACCCATCAAGCAATGCCTATCTCCCAACAGTGCTCATGTCTGCTCCATATACACATGAACTGCATGTTATGTATAAATAATGGACAGAGAAAAAGACATTGGAAGGAACATAAACTGAATATGTTTTGCATTTGTGGTCTTCTGCTGCAGGGAGTTTCTGGTTTCCATTTCCTTGGGGCTTTTGAACAGTAGTATCATATAATATGTAATCTGTTTACTGGAATGGGAACCTAGTGTAAATATTGAGAAATCTGATAAATAGTACTGTAAATTAAGAGCACACCCTAGCAGCATTTCACCACTCTTCAGGAAAGATTGACATTCACCCATGAAAATGACAACATTTGTACATAGGCTTAACCTGGCCACACAGCTTAATCAAGGGAGAAGAGGGAAGAAACAGCTTTTGTGCCTGAATTTATGGCTTGAATATTCTGTGAGGCCTAACACTGAGAACCGAACAGTTGCAGAAGAGACTGGAACTGTTTGAATTCTTATGGTGCCCTTTGGCTGGATGTGTTTGGGTTCTTTGAGTGTGTGTGTTACTGTAGTGGGATAAAAATGTCAGCGAGAGCTCCTTAAAAAAACTTTGCTCGGGCATCTTTCTTGTTCACTATATCCAAACTTATACAGAAGCAATAGGGATGGTTTAGTGTTTGGCTCTGCCAGATGATTTCCAGCCTAGTAAGAGGTGTTTGATTTCTAACACCATGACAGCACTTGAGCATCCACACTGAGTGTACAACCAGCAAAACTGCAGTGCCACAGTGACCTGATGACACCTCCCCAGCAGAGGAGATGATCTGGTCTGTTTAGTGCATGTCAGTGCATGTGCTGAGTTCAAAGGGAGCTCTGGCTTTTGAGGAGGAGTTTCACATGGCTCCTGTTTTGACACTCTGATATTCACATTTCCCTTTCCGTTCAATGCCCCAAAGTAGTGTCCTTTTCTACTGATTCATAATGAGTTTAAACTGCAAAAAGGCAAATTTAGACGAGATATAAGGAAGAAATTCTTCACTGCAAGGGTGGTGAGGCACTGGAACAGATTGCCCAGAAAAGTTGTAGATGCCTCATCCCTGAAAGTATTCAAGTCCACTTTGAATGGCGCTTTGAGCAGCGAAGACTAGTGGAAGATGTTTCTGCCCATGCCAGAGTGTTGGAACTAGATGGTATTTAAGGTGTCTTCCAACCCCAATCGGTCTATGATTCTACTTTTCATATACCTATATGGGCAAAAAGGGAAGTGTGTCACTGTCACCAGTTGTTAAAGCCTGCAGTTGGAGCCTCTCAGTCTGTAACACATGGAAAAACCAAGAAATGCCTCATCTCCCTCATGAGTTCCACACTGATGAGGTGACCCTGACAGCCAGCATGGAGGAGCAGGGCGATTGCCCTGGAGCAGTGGTATATAAACTGGTACTGAAACACCAACTACAATATCCCCAAACACAAGGTCATCCTTTCACATTCATAGTCAGGCAACAGTCTGAACAGACAGGGTTCTGTGCTTGAGTGTCCAATGCTGTTTACAGGAAAGCAGCTGTCCTCTGGCACAAAAACATGGAATGCTTCCCTGGTTCCTCCCTGGCAGGTAAAACTTAGTACTATGCCTGGATGAAGTGGCTAATTGTTACAAGCACAAACGATTCATATGGAAATGTGATTTTAAATCAAGGGTGATTAATTGTACTTCCCAAATGAAGAAAATGTCCCTTCTTCTAGGGGTTTATTGGTGAGTAACAGAATAATGAGGAATAGTGTGTGTGTCATAGGGCAGAGAGGAGAAGCACATTATGAACCAGGAGTTGGGGCAAATGAAAGAGGTCCTTTCTTCTAGCCAAGAACCTTCAGTTAGAGGGCAGAAAGTAGGCCTTCCTTTTCCCCAGTAAATTTGGCTGTGCTTCTGTTTCTACCCTGCTTAGCTGACAGGCAGGGACTGCAAGATGCACGTACTCCGGAACATCTCACAGGAGCCTGCAGAGAGCATGAGCTCCATCATAGAGCCCTTACACTGTAATGTTGCAATGTTTTCATTAAGGAAGCTTCCAGCTTCTGTTTTGGATAAATAACCTTAAAACTGTGAGCACCAAATGTGCCAGCAATGGGCTCGGAGCTGAGCATCCCCACCTATGATGGGGGAATCCATTCACAGGCTGAACCAGATGTTCCTTAGGTCAGAGAGCAACATGCAGAGTGGGAAAAAAATTACACATAGGCTCAGAATTTTTATTTTTGTGAGAAAAGCTGAAATTCATGCAAACAAGATGTCAGCATTGTTCTGACACTGTTCTATTGAGCTAGCATTAATGATAGAGCGGGCAATGTATTGTATGGTCTTGCATAATGACAAATGCACTGTGGAAATTAATGTGAAATACTGATAGCAAAATAGTAGCTGAAAAATAGACTGATTTTAGGCTTTAGAGAGCACAAAGCATGAACTATATTCCTATGCAAAACTGAAGTCAATTGCAGGCTAAAAGAATCAATCAGAATGCGAAGTAGTGTAATTCTGTCCTAATTCTAGGAGAAAGTATCAAACTCATGTTTAAATGTCATTCTCCAGCCATTAATTACCTGCACTTAGCGAAGTTCTCACAGCTGTACAATGAGGTGTCACTCACCCACTGGCTGAGATGCTATGTCCAATGGGCCAGTAGCCACAGGTATGTATGGCCAAGAGCACTGAGTAGCTGTTTAGTTACACAAGGGCTACTTGGCAACCCTGTCTGTGTCAGCAGACTTCTTTGGATATGTGCATAATTATAAAAGAAAGAGAATTCAATTACAAAGTCTGCTTTAAGGAATGTAGGGAAATGCTTTAGCCTCTTCTCTGGCCCATCTCTGCAGTGCTGGTGGTGGCACCTCCTGCTCTGAGAACAGCTCTATAGTTTATCTCCATTTCTGCGACCATGGTTGAGTGGAAGAAAGACAAGACAAACTACAGATTGGATTGAACTGAGGAAATGAGCCTCTTTTTGCTTGCAAAACCCAATGGAGTAGCAGTGCTGGGGAATACACTAAGCTGAGTTGATCTTCTCTAGGGTTTGCAAGTTCCCAGGATGCTGCTGGTGTCTTGCATGCAGTATGTGGGAGGTAGTTGCAGGGAGGAGCAAACCCAGCCACAGTCATCTCCAGAGTGCAATACTCCCTGTTTGAAGAGTCCTTGGAGGAAGACTGAATTGTTGGCTGGGGCTTCAGAGGACCGAGGACCTGTCACAAAGCCAGTGGTGATGGCAGGAGAGCAGGGAGTCTATAAACACCTTTCTCTGCTTTTTTGAAATTAAATTACCTTGCAAAAAGAAGATTGCCCAGAGTCGTTTCCATTCTCTCCCAGCTAATTTGCTATGCTTTAGGAGTGAAACACTCTCCAGTCTTGAAACTGAGCTTTTGATAACTACCAAAGATCTGTGAAGCTTTTGTTCCAGGTCAGGTTATCTTACTGAGCGATGTCAGGTGTGAACACATTTGAAGAAGAATGGAAAGGATCAGATCACTCCTGGCCTCAGAAATTGATTTAAATGGCTATTTCACCATAGTAAACGGTTAAGGAACATGTGTTCCATATTGTTGGAAAGCACTGAAAATGCCAGTATATGGGAGACAAAATTGCTGATGTTTGCTCTGGAATAACAAACTCTTTTCTCTAATGGTCATAGAAGTAATTTTTCTGCTTTCTAGTTAGCCAGGATGGATGTTATTAAATACATCACATTTAGAACATTTATAGACTCTCAAAATTACATTACACTTTTTACTCAGCTGAATTAGAGCCTTGTGTTGCATAAAAGTGATGTGACCCATATTGATTACAAAAAAGGAGGAAAGGTTTTATTAAAGAGATGAATGGACTTTTTGTTAGTTTGCTTCATTCTGGCAAGCAGAGGATTTAAATTATTTCATTTCTACAGCACTTACTCATCTGAGCAGGTGCATCTGTACTCTACAGTCAGTGTGCTGAGAGGTTATTTGGCAGTTTAGTAGAGATACAAATAGTATAGCTCAGATCTCCAAGTGAATGTGAATTGTCATTGTGCTGAAATCTGGCTTCTTCACAGTCGAGGGAGCTGTGTGGTTCATCCTTCTCAGTGCATTCAGTGGAGTTCATCCAAGCTTCTTTTGTTTCTGAAGTGGTTTCATGGCCCTCCTCAGAGGTCATGTGAAGATGGTTGGGTTGCTTCATGGCTCCATATTTCTGCCTGCCTTTTGAATAATGGACTTGTGAATGCAGGACTAAGGATCATTTCTCTCCCTTCCCACAAACCCCAGTGGTGAGATGGGGCTGTCACCTGCTGCAGTTCTTAACACTGAAAATGGCTATGGCTTTACAAAATCCAGTGGCAGTACAACCTGTCCCCAGGGAAGATCACATCTATAATGATGGGATTTTGAGCTCTGTCCTGGGATAGATGACAAGCAAGTTGAGAGCTTATGGATTAGGATAAAAAGGCAGACTAGTAAGAGTGACACTGTTGGTGTTTGCTACAAGATGTCTGATAAGGAAGAGAACGTGGATAAGGCCTTCTATAGGCGGCTTGAAACAGCCTCAAAGTCAGAGGAACTGGTTCTTGTGGCAGATTTTAACTACTCTGATATCTGCTGGAGAAGCCACACTGTGAAGCAGAAACAGTCCAGGTTGTTCCTGGAAAACCTTGATGACAACTTCCCGTCCCAGGTAGCAGATAATTCCCCAAGGAATGGTGTGCTGCTCAACCTTATAGTGACAAACAGGGAAGGCCTTGTGGGAGGTCCAAAGACTGGGGGCAGCTTTAGTTGCAGTGAACCTAAGATTGTGGAACTCAGTGTCAGGTAAGAAGAAAGCAGGGCAGAGAATAAGATTATAAGCATGGATGCAGGAGAGCTAACTTTAGTCTCTTTAGGGATATTCATGGAAGAACCCCATGGGAACAGGCAGGTCTGCAGGGAAGAGGGGTCTAAGGGAACTGGTTGATATTCAAGGATCACTTCCTCCAGGCTCAGGAACAATGCATCCCAATGAGCAAGAGACTGGGCAAAGGGGATGAGAGACCTGCACAGATGAGTAAAGAAAAACCTCCTGTCATTACTCAAGCTTAAGAGGAAACACACGGGAAATGGAAGCAAGGTCAGGCCACTTGGAATGAATAAAGAAAAGTTGTCAGAGTAAGTAAAAATGAGACA
>VYZS01097640.1:0-26471 GCA_013400695.1 Neodrepanis coruscans
CTGCTCCAGTGTGGGTCTCCCATGGGACCATAGGTCCTGCCAGGAGACTATACAAGTGTGAGCTTCCTACAGGATCACAGCCTCCTTTGGACATTCACGTGCTCCAGCATTGGGTCCTCCACATGCTCAAAGTGGATATTTGGCCCACCATGGATGTCCATGAGCTGCAGGGGCACAGTCCATGTCATCGAGGTCTTCACCATAGGACGCAGGGGAATCTCAGCTCTGGCACCTGGAGCACCTTCTGCTCCTCCTTCTCCAGTGACCTTGAAGTCTGCAGGGCTGTTTCTCTCACATATTCACACTCCTTTCTCTCTGACTGCTGTTCTGCAGCAAGGATTTCCTCCCCTTTTCTTGAATATGGTATCATGAGGCATTGCCACTACTGCTGATAGCATCAGCTTTGGTCAGCATCTCTATCAGACATACTGGAAGGTTGTAGCAGCTTCTTGCAGAAGCCACACCTTAACCCTCCAACTACCAAAACCTTTCCATTTATACAAAATACAATGATTCTTATCTTTAATCTCTATCAGATCATGCACTGAGACCAGGAAGGAAGTAGCACTTATTTTCTCTAGTGTACACTCTATTATTTAGCACATTCACTGAAAGAGGAATAGCAAGTAGTTCAATTTGGAAGACCTTCAGGCAAACCACAAGCACTCTTTGTACTATGATTAATTCTGAAAATAAGCCATAGGCCTAGTACTGTATCATCACTAACAGTGTTCAGTGTCAAGCAACATTTAAACCTTATTAAAGAGCAAATGCTTTCAGCTAGAGGGCCAAAAAAAAGTACTGGTTTTGTGTAATTCTTTCATGACTATTTGTATTTTCTAAGCAGATTCACATGCTATTTGAAGTAACAGGTTACTTTCATTTATGGGATACATTCACTAGGAAACTATCACAGAATCCATAAATGTTTAAGTATAGAATATTTTCATTATACTTAGAAAACACACTCCTTAACACATTACCATACAGCAACATTAGAACAAGTGTGATAAATGTAGCATGTCAGGCAATATCTTTTCATGTAGCATGTCTTGACCATATCTACACCAAACACACTGTCATTCATAACTGAAAGCAAATATAGCACAACTGTGGCAAAGAGGGCCTCTTTAGCTGCCATGAAAAATGCCTGTACCTCTGTCAGGTACAGTCAGGTCCTTGTTGAAGGACTGCTTCTTATCAAGCTATTCTTGATGGAGTAAAATTTGCATTTATTTCACTGTAGTTAATTGAAGATTCAATAACACCTATATTTAGCAGACAACAAGAAACAGCTGTTGATTCTATATGCTACTACTATTCACCATTTTGTCTTTGAAACTAGACACACTTGAAAATAGAAAAGTTTGATAAAACAAGTAAAGCACATTAAATGATTATGAGTAAATGAGTTAATGAGTAAAATGTGCAATGTACAATGTACATTTCGTACGTTGGATTTTTTTACCATAGCATTTCCATGGCTTCACATTTTTTACCCGTTTATTTAATTTTTAACTTTGAATAGTATTATTTACTAATTTTTGGTGGATAATATGGATGTATATCATGACGCCATTAGTAGTAAAACCTTAATACATTTCAAAACATCCGTTGCATAAGCTCCTGCTGTCATACTTCTAAGAACAAAACCTTTTAACAATAACTGCAAAACCTGGAACAATTTTTTTTTCCATCTCTGAGCTAGTCTCCACAGAGCACTATGATGAAAGGGAGATCGGAAAGTATTACAAAGACACAAAAAGTGAAGAAATATCTAAAGTGTATTACCAACAATATAAGAAAAGTTTATTAAATTAGAGATTATTATAGAGACAAAGAACCGTAATGCAACCAAAATCAGCATTATATTGTTGTATTTCACACTATTATGTGTATATATACATATATTGGGATCGACCATCTATTTAATATATGCATTTTTTCAAAAGGAAAGTGACAACTAGGAAATACAGCAATCTATATTTTATTTCAATATATGATTTAGTAAACATAAAAGCTCATAACTAGAGGATTCTCAACAGTTGAACAATAGATCCATGACATCTATACAGTAACATTTTATGTATCTCAGAGAGAAGGGACTATTAACTGTAAACTATCTTTTTCAAATACTCACAGAGAACAATACTAAAACTTTTCTGTTGATGTGCTCATCAAAAGTGCTGTACTTCTTGAAATTCATGGCTTAAAACCTTTTGTCTCTAAAATCTCTTCTTTCTCCAAAGAGGAATATCAATTTCTTCATAAATGTTTCTCACATCTACATTCTGAAGCAGGACATGTCCTACTTGGGCTTCTCAACATGGTTTGACAACTGAAAATATCAAGCTCATGAAGGTATATTTTCATAAATATATTACATCTCTGCTGACTAGCCAGATTTTAATTTTTCTGTTGAATTGTGTGTGAGCATACACAAACTGTAAAAACATAATTTCTCACATGCTTGTGTAAGTGTAAAAATAGGTAGCCTCCGAAGTTACAACTGTCAGTGATTGTCTATGAAAACTGAGATCCTTAAGCAGCGGGATATATAGAAAAATGGAGGAAGTAAAAGGCTAAGTGATTTGACCAAGGCCAGATACAATAAAGTGGTGAAGTGAGTTTGATTTACAGCAGAGTCAGACATGGAGCCTTTTCACCTTCCATTTCTATAACTTGCAGGTTTGCTATGCATTAAAGCTCTGGTGGAAGTTCAATATCTTCATTTATTTTTTTATAAATCTCTCATTTGTTGGGTAAACTGGATAGAATAAGATTATTTTTTTTTAAATTGCTGTATACTGCGTGCTATTTTACTACTATAAATCATCTAAAATGAAGAAATTAGACCAAGTAAAGGTCTATCCTGATTTTTCTCATCAACATCTTTCTCCCACGGTCTAATCTTATACATTTGTTTCAAATGTAAACAAAGTCCTAAAGTCAAGATGTGCTTGAGTTACTTTCTCCACAACCAGTTTTGCAGACTCAGTAAAACTAAAGAGATCAGCACATCTTGTTTCTATAGGATTTATGCAACTAAACTCCAACATTTTAGTGCTATTTCGAACTCTACCTGTTTCTGCTCTCTTCCAGAGCAGAATAAGCTCAAATGGTTTTCCCAGGGAGAGTGAGAAGTAGATTATATAAGCCACTTGAGGACATTATCACTTTCTTTACAAACAGGGTAATTCAACAGAATGATAAGAATGTCCTCCATTGCATCTCTAGTATGTCTTTTGAGAAAGAAGAAGAGATTACATTCTCTGTTGAAGATGCTTTATAGTAAGATATAAGTGAGGGAGGTGTTAAGCCATTTGAAGGGTTTAGAAAGCAGTATAGCACATTCAGTCAAAGAAGGAAAACTTGACCCTCAAATGATCCTAATGCTTACTCTAGTCGATACAATAATATTTGTCACAATTCACTTGCTAAGTCACAAGGCAGAGCAAAAAACCCCAGATTTTCTTAATGTTACTTAGGTGATTGGTCTATCTTGTAATTCCTCTTGACACTAAACCAAACAGATTAAACAGTAGGAAATGACACAGCAGCCAAATTTCAAACACCTGCTGCCCATTTCATCTGGATTGCTGAACCCTCCAGACTCACACATCTGCAACATATGGAATGTCCAAAGAATCACTGATTAGATTTTCTTTTTTTACCTGATAGTCTACTATGTGGTTGTTTGGGTTTGGTGGGGTTTTTTTGGTTTGTTTGTTTTTTTTTTGTTTTTTTTTTTGTAATCCTAAAAGAAAACAAATTTTTATCAAATAACAGATACACACTCATGCAGGATTTTTAGGGTGAATACGCAAACAGATCTCAAATACCTTTTTCTCTGAAAAATTATTTCCAAGGATTTAATTCAAAAGGAAACATTAAGAAACCATTCACATTATTGATGTATTTTTCACAGTAGTTAACCTACAGCTCACATAATAGTTCACCTCTGTATAAAGCTATATTAAGTAAAATAGCTTTCAAACAAATTAGAAGAACTCCATCCAGAACTATATAATGATTGGGTATAATGAAGGAACACCAATATCCAACACAAAATTATGATACATCTGCAAATCTAGTGGGAAAAAAAAAAAGAATTTAAATACTATCTTCACAATGTTCTTGTACACATATTTCAAGATCTATGATAGAAACGGATTTTTTTAAAAACAATTATAACAATCTTATAAGATAGAGACAAGATCTTTAACAACAACAGAATATCTAGGAATAGGCTATCTGCAAAGTTTAAAATGTAGCTTACACCTCTAAGTTATATTCTATAATGCATTCACATTCAGCATGCCTCTTGGCAGGCTGACCAGACTATTTGTACAGTATTTCCTATACTTCAGCTTGAAATCTCATGGCGTACATTTTAAACCATTCCAATATAGACTGCATGCTTTTACTTTATACACAACCCGACAGTCTTTTCTAGTGGCTTATGTCTCCAGGCTGAGCATTAGAAAAAACAGTACTGATTAGGGGAGTCTCTAAAGAACAGTAAAGATGATGTTCAGTAAAAGAAATATCAGAATCACAATTTTTTACTGCTGGACTCTTTTTTCACTTTGCAGTCCCTTCATGCAGCCCAAGGATTTCTGCTGATCTTTGGTCACTACATGCTTGCTTCTGTCACTCCTAGCATCATATAGAAGATTATTACTAAGATGTCAGAGAAGCATGGTAGTGACAGCATTTTTCCTTAAAATCCATAGAAAATAGGCTAAGGGAGAGGAAATAATTGCCTTTTTTTTTTAGTATTTTTTTATCTGTCAAGCTGATTTATCTCTTAGGAAGATTAATGTTACCCGAGAGTACAGCAAGGTAATGCATAACAATATTTTGCCTCGGTGACTCTAAACTGCTTGATTCTACATATATGCTTCTCTTTACCCTCTAAAAATCATCTTTACCAGATGATCTTTAAGGTGCCTTCCAACCCAAGCCATTCCATGATGTTTATGATGTTACCTTTTTTTTTTTTTTTTTGAGATAGATACAATGATATTTGGATTCTACAATTTAATTCACAGGAGATATCTATCGATTGTACTCACCTGGATAAAGAAAACATCATTACCAAATTTTATCATTCCTTGTGGATGATCTCATGGATCTTAAATCACATTGAAGGAAACAAGCAAAACGAGAGTGACGACAGCAAGATACTTTTCAGAGCTTTAGGGAACCCAAAGTTCATATGGCTCAGCCATAAGATTGAGAGAATGTAATACAATCCCTCATTAGTTTTCACTCAGTAGGATTATTGGCAGTTTAGAATGAAGTCCAGACTTACAGAAGAATTTTCAGACATTCAAACCTACTCATTTTTTGCAAGTTGTCACTTTGAAAAGACATTATGTATCTAGTAATTTCCAGACTGGGGAGAACAAAAGCAATAAAAATGCATATGGAGCACTGTATGTGCATTTCACAATCAAATATGTGCATATGTAATCACAAGTCAGTGATGACACTTGTGGGCTTTATAGCTAGCAATGGCTTTAGGGGTTTTTTTGCATTAATCTCAGGATTACAGCTAAATTTTGACCCATACTATGTGTACTATTAAAAAACATTCAGAATCGGTAATAGAAATGGGAAATGGAATCAGGGAAGAGGGGACCTATTCAGAGTTCATGCAGACATGTTTCCCTTTATGTTTGCCAAGAGATTTTGAAATGGCTTATGCTAACTGAAATAATAGCTAGAAATATACTTGACATTTCACTTATTCTTGAGTATTTGTAATCTTGATGCACATGTTTACTCTCTTAGATGATCTTGTATACTGGGATGCAGTTCACAAAAAATTTATCTTCCATGTGACATCTAATATTTGAATATTATACCACCCGGAATCTATTTATTCAAACACACCTGGTGCTTCTTCTCTTTTTAGACTGTAATACAACTTAGCCTTAACACTAACATGAATCATATTTTCTGGGCTGTAGAGAAGCCTGTTTACTTCTTTCCCAATCTTACGTAGATTGTGGAAAATTCATGAATATCATGAACTCCCAGTGTTATTCTACTGGAGTTTCTCTACCAATATGAATAGTAGTTTTGTTTTTATTTTGTATTTTTTTCATGTTTGTTTCATAAATGCCAGCAACGGTGAAAAGGACTAGGTGCTTTCAGTATTGGAAGCCAAACTTTTGTTACTACTGAGCATATTTATTGTTTTTTTTCTGTTTAGTTTCACTGTTGTCCAACCAGTTTCTCATCAGTACCCTTCCAGAAGAAAACACAAGATATGAAATAAAAGGGTTATTTTCTACAATTACTTGACAGAAGGTACTAAAAACCCTGTGAACCTCAATGCAAGTCTTTGGCAGCTCATATAGATTCCCTCTGCCAGGACCTGAACATCAAAAAAAAAAATATTTTAAATGAGTTCATAGTAGATTCTTCACACGAATAAAACCATTGTTTGAAAGACGAATACTATGAAAATTGCATACCACATAGAGTTGAATTTAATGTACATCACTGGAAGCAACTTTAATCCATTTATCATCTGGTGATTCATATTTGCCCTTCAATTTACAATAGAAAACAATCTGTGATTATTTTCCAATATTATGGCATTGTAAAGATCATGCTACAATATTCTATCAGCCCACCTTTGCATAGTCAACTGTTTTTTCAGATCATTGAGTAGAGAAGTAAGCTTTATTTAAAAATTGCCAAATATTCAGTATAAAGTAAGAATCCAAGTTAGTGGTTAGTTAGTGGTAATCAAGATTCTGGCAGAACATAAAGTATACAGATCTCCAACACTCACCTACAATATCGTCAATCTCCCAATGCAAACTCTTAATAGCAACAACATTTTAGCAATTAGCAGTCAAAATTCCCTCCCAAACATCCAAGCAATTATATTACCTTCCTATTCAAACACTTACTGTGTATTTTTGAAAAAAAAAAAAAAAAAGTGAGTGACTGGAGAATTCTGTGTAACACTTCTTCCTCGGGATTTCTGTTTCCTGAAAAGCCTAAAAGTAATAATGATAATATTGAAAATTATAATATATAATTTCATTTTTTCTCTTCTTATAAGAATATAAAATGATTGAGATATTATTATGGGGTGAAACGAGGTTCTA
This sequence comes from Neodrepanis coruscans, assembly GCA_013400695.1. Taxonomy (NCBI): domain Eukaryota; kingdom Metazoa; phylum Chordata; class Aves; order Passeriformes; family Philepittidae; genus Neodrepanis; species Neodrepanis coruscans. Next base: position 7,134 of record VYZS01097640.1, read on the forward strand.
GCTGTTAAAATGCATTTTTCCCATGTTCCTTTTTTCCAAGGGGTTTTCTTCTAAGGGGAAGGGATGGGGAGAGGGGGGTTTGTTTTTTTTCAGGGGTTTTGGGGAGACAGGGATTGGCGGGGGATGGGGTGCTTTCAAACCTGTGTTCTGTGGTTTATAGGAAAGGGTGGACAGATTTGAGTCCCTTGCGAATGCAGACTCAGCCCGGGGGAAGACACAGGTCAGTCCCTTGCAGTTCCCCACAGCTCTGTGGACGCACAGGGTGGCTGTGGAGCTGCGCTGCCCAGTCCTGGCTCCCCCGTGTGAGAGTGGCTCCCATGAGGAGACGGCAGTGTCTCAGGAGGCGGCGGGGCAGCAGCGGCAGCCCCCCTGCCCTGTCGGCAGCGATGGGGCAGCAGCGGCATTGGCAGTGCCTCCATGGCAGTGGCAGCAGCAGCTCCCAGCCACAGCAGCAGCGTGGCAAGTTGTGGCAGGTGTAGCCAGTTCTCCCCGCTTGGCTGCAAAAAGTGCGGCTTGGCCAGCAGTGCCGCAGTTTCGCACCACACTGGCAGCAAACATGGTTGCCGGTATCACGCACTCTCTGGCAGTGGGTGTGTGATGCCAGTGGCTCTCGTGGTGGGTGGGGCTGGCCCTGCAGTGGCTCCGCCAGCATGTGGGGCTGCGGCCAGCGGTGCCACCTGTAGGCAGTGTCCTGGCCCCTCTGCCACTGTGATGGCCGCACTAGGTGCCAGGAGTGGCCCCGGGGCCCTTGAGGTGCCCTGCAGTGCTGACAGGCAGCAATGGTGGCCCCTCCCGCCTCGGCAGACTGCAACCACAAGGCATTTTGGTGGGAAATGCCGCCATATTGCCTCATGGTGAAGTCTCGGGGAAGAGTAGGTGCCCAGCACTGTTAGCCAATCCAGTGGTGACCTGCGCCAGAAAGGGGCCCCAAGATCACATGGGGATAGGCACCCTATATAAAGTGCAAGCCCAAAGGTTTTCCCTCTCTTCAGACTCGGCTGTTGTCAAAGTTGCATCTTGGCCTTTTTCCCACAGCTCGGGCAGCAGAGCAGTTTAATTGACAGTGGAGGCAGCACAGGGCTGAGGACCACATCACTCACCAGCTGTGGTATTCTCTCCACTTTTGTGTCCCCAGGGTTTCTTTTCATTTTCCTATTTCCCAGGAACCATTCCATTCCACAGGCCAGCCTTCTTCCTCCCTTGCTCCACCAGCCTAGCAGTCAGCCCAGAGGAGCACAGTCTGCCCGTTGCATCTTTATGGTTGGGTTTTTGTTTGTAAAATAAATTCTGTTGGTTGTTGTTGAATCTATTGAAATCTCTTGTCGTTTATAATGCACCCTAGTGTCCAAACCAGGACAGATATTTACCTATTTGGCAAGCAGTCACAAAATATTATACATCGTGACAGACCTCAGAGCATTTCACAACTCCATAATAATAGACTAATTCCATTTACTTCTGAAGTGCAGCCAACTATGAAACAGAACACAGCAGTGGTTTGACAGCACAGATGAAACCTGTCAGTTCTTTAGATTAGTAGGTATATGTAAATATCTTATCTATTTAAAGACCATATGGTGCTTTGAGAAAGGGTAGTATTAGCCAAACTTCTAAATAGCAAAAAACTGGTAATAATATTCCTGTTCTTTTAGATATGTATTCCTTTTGTGTGTGTGTGTGTTTTTCTNGCAGTTTCGCACCACACTGGCAGCAAACATGGTTGCCAGTATCACGCACTCTCTGGCAGTGGGTGTGTGATGCCAGTGGCTCTTGTGGTGGGTGGGGCTGGCCCTGCAGTGGTTCCGCCAGCATGTGGGGCTGCGGCCAGCGGTGCCACCTGTAGGCAGTGTCCTGGCCCCTCTGCCACTGTGATGGCCGCACTAGGTGCCAGGAGTGGCCCCGGGGCCCTTGAGGTGCCCTGCAGTGCTGACAGGCAGCAATGGTGGCCCCTCCCGCCTCGGCAGACTGCAACCACAAGGCATTTTGGTGGGAAATGCCGCCATATTGCCTCGTGGTGAAGTCTCGGGGAAGAGTAGGTGCCCAGCACTGTTAGCCAATCCAGTGGTGACCTGCGCCAGAAAGCGGCCCCAAGATCACATGGGGATAGGCACCCTATATAAAGTGCAAGCCCAAAGGTTTTCCCTCTCTTCAGACTCGGCTGTTGTCAAAGTTGCATCTTGGCCTTTTTCCCACAGCTCGGGCAGCAGAGCAGTTTAATTGACAGTGGAGGCAGCACAGGGCTGAGGACCACATCACTCACCAGCTGTGGTATTCTCTCCACTTTTGTGTCCCCAGGGTTTCTTTTCATTTTCCTATTTCCCAGGAACCATTCCATTCCACAGGCCAGCCTTCTTCCTCCCTTGCTCCACCAGCCTAGCAGTCAGCCCAGAGGAGCACAGTCTGCCCGTTGCATCTTTATGGTTGGGTTTTTGTTTGTAAAATAAATTCTGTTGGTTGTTGTTGAATCTATTGAAATCTCTTGTCGTTTATAATGCCCCCTAGTGTCCAAACCAGGACAGATATTTACCTATTTGGCAAGCAGTCACAAAATATTATACATCGTGACAGACCTCAGAGCATTTCACAACTCCATAATAATAGACTAATTCCATTTACTTCTGAAGTGCAGCCAACTATGAAACAGAACACAGCAGTGGTTTGACAGCACAGATGAAACCTGTCAGTTCTTTAGATTAGTAGGTATATGTAAATATCTTATCTATTTAAAGACCATATGGTGCTTTGAGAAAGGGTAGTATTAGCCAAACTTCTAAATAGCAAAAAACTGGTAATAATATTCCTGTTCTTTTAGATATGTATTCCTTTTGTGTGTGTGTGTGTTTTTCTGGTTTTTTGTTTGTGGGTTGGTTGATTTGGTTTTTTTGGTATTTGTTGGGGTTTCTTTGTTGTTGGAGTTTTTGTTTGCTTTATTTTTAATCATTAGAAAACATTATCTGGGATATCTAAAAGCCTTATTCCAAATTAATACTGAATTTGATCTGAGTTTAGACAAAGTTAATTCTATCTACTAAACTCACACTACCATCTCCTTTGATGGCCTGCAGTTAAATCCTGATTCACAATTAACTAAACTACTGAATTTGTTCTGATCCCAGCTCACAAATACTTTACTTTTCCATAGTGCTTCTTGATGTCCCTTGGTGAAGCTTAAGTGACATACTCTTGGTATTTAAACATACAGGGCTCAATCTGTTGCTTAAATATAAACGTCTAATGCTATTTGTCATGCTCCAGGATTCTGTGAGACATTGTCAGGAGTCTGGCACATATAACAGGATCTATGGGAGATTCATGCCCATCTGGAAAAGCAGCTGGAGCCTAGATTTAGGAAACTAAATCAAGTTTACAACACAAATATAAAAGAAGCAACTCAGTGAGACATATACCACTTCTTTCCTACAATTTCTGCCTATCTTATCTAGTGATACAAATTATAATGGAAGTGCCAACATAGATATTTCTTTTATCTTTAGAAACTGGAAGGAGTTCCTACAAGTTTATTTGTTGAAAGTTACTGATTCCATTGGCAAAGAAAGTGTCTGGTTCTGTTTAGAAAGTGTGTCCCTGACATATTAAATCATCAGAATCTGAGGTTGCATTGTAATTAACCAGACTTTTTTTTAAATTAGTAAGAATAGTTTAATATTGTACTGATGTTTTTCATGTAACAGATGTTAGAAGCATTAGCTTGTAAGCTAGTCTGGTCAGTATCACTGTTAATAATTGAGTGCAACCAGACTGAAGACATATTTGACTGTGGTCATAAGGACCAATACTTCAATTTCATCATTCCGCAAAGACATTTGAAGATTAATTATAATAAATAGAAGAAATATAATTAATAGTCTCCAGTTGGACAGTTTCAGAGGCTTAATAGTTACATATTTTTATCCTGAAGACAATAAGTACTGGAGAAGTACTAGCAGTCCATTGTTCAGCCATGCAACCTAGCTCCTTAGGTAAAACATGGTGTGAAGAATGAAGAAAAAGTAGTTTAGATTTAATTTACCGTGCTACATAAGATTCTTTTTCTCTTTTTTTTTCTTCTTTTTTCAAAATCTTAGAAGACCAAATTTGTCTGAGTCATTCAACACCTTTTTTTTTCCCTCCTATTTTTAACTTTCTATCTCCCTATCTTTTCCCAAATTTCCACAGGTATTCCATTAATCCTTTCAAACAGATAAGAAGGTCTAGGGATCTGTCTCCAGCTCCTATATAAATATGTATAAGAAAATAATGTTACAGAAAGACCAAATATCACAATAAAAACTTCTTCCCACAGCCACAGTATACTGTGTATCATATGAACTCTACCTATAAAAACCTCTTTTATTATGTCACACTTAAAATGTGACATTTTTTAACATGGGTATGAAATATTTTCATACCTCTTTACTGTGCTAAAATAATTCTTATAATTTAAATTTAGAGAGATGAAAAAGTAGATTTAGTAATAATCTACCTCCGAAATGGATTTATAGGCTGGATAAAAGATGATAAACCTGAAGTTGCCTCCTTCAAAAGTCATTGTAAAATATTGTAAAATATGAACATAGCCATCAACCTTTAGTCAATCAAACTACCTTACCTCAAAACTGTAGGGTTCTCTTTTTCATTTGTGGAAAAATACCAAAACAACTTTTTTTCCTTCCATAGGACATGTTAATTGACTGTAGTTGTAAAAGAAACTTTTAAAAGGCTATCTCTGTAGAAGTTATATATGTGTTTAATAAAAATGTTGCCCACTATTTTTCCAGTAAGGGATAAAGTTATTTCTGATGCAGTTCAATCTGAGAAAGTTACCTAAGATCCTGTTTTTTGATTTTTAATTTACTCTTAGATACACATGCAAAAGAAAGAAAAATAAGTATATATTCATTCATATACATGACTGGATTTGGTCATTTTATACTAGGATATTAGCAAGCGAAGATGATACTCATTCCCTATGTAAAGTCTTCTCAAGTATCTCAATTGTGCTATTTGAAAATGAAAAGAACAATGATGCTTAGCTTCCTTAACATCCTTAGACATTTTAAGTGCAAAATATTGCAAATTAATCACAAAGGTAACACAGCACCCATGTACTTCTGAGTACATTCCCCATTATATTATTCAATATCTTGCTTCTTGACTCTAGAATTCTTGATTCTACAACCAAGTAACCTGAGTACGTGGGCTATTTTTTGTAGAAGGCTGTCTTTAGGGAGCAACATGCCACAAACTCAAAAATTACTCAAAACAGTCATTTTACCATTCAGAAATGGAAGTTCTATCATGCTCTTTAATACTGAACACAGAAATTCCAGCTAAATTTGATGTGGTGCAGAGTACAAAACAACACATAAGCAAGTAAACCAAAACAACAACATACCATCAAAGGCAAGTTTCCTAGTTTGGGGAAATTTTTAATTAGGAAGTATCTCAGTGCTGGAGACAAACACCATGAGAGCACACAACACAGAGCAGTATAAAAAGTCCCCAATATACTGCAAAGGTTTTCAGTAAAGACCTGCCATGGAAGCGCAGCAGGACAACTGATTCCTTCAATCACTAGTGACACTTAGTGCTGTGTACACTGTTAGTGGGGCCACAAAAATTCTCTGTATCTCTAGGAACTGCATCTGTGTTTGTAATTTTATCTTCCACACAAACACAGACACACAGTAACTCTTCCATTATTCAAGCACAATTCTAGAAGGATTAAGTAGTTTCTAATGGAAACATAGTGGTGGTTTTTTTTTTTTTTAATTGCTAATTGTAGCTTGTCTTCAGGTAAACATCAAGTCCACTGAAAATATTTTGCCTTTAGAAACTTATTCTTTTTCCCTAGAAATAGTGTAGGGACTTTCATGGTATTTACTCTATAAACTATTTATGCTGTGATGGTTTTTGTGGTTTTTTGTTTGTTTGGTTGGTTGGTTTGGTTTGGTTTGGTTTGGTTTGGTTTGGTTGGTTTTTTTGATTTTCTTTTTTTTAAATGCTGTGGATTTATTAGAATTATTTTGCAAGACCTTTCCCTGTCTCTACAGTATGAATGCAGGAAATAAAGTGGCACTTTGTTTAGAAACTGTTTTCAGGGTACAATAAGTTTATTTTTTTCACCTTTTTTTTTTTTTTTTCATTTTGAGCATCTTAAAGTCACAGTGACTTAAAAAATTATGCCAGAATTTATATAATATATTTATATTTATATACAGCTATTTTAGCAAAGCCTAAAAAAAAAACCCTGGCTAAAGTATCTTTAAGCATCATTCTTTCCATGCTGGGCCATGACTGGCTTTGAAATCACTAATTTTGTTAACTTTGAGAGTATTCAAAGTAACTAAAAAATTATTTGAAGGCAGCAGGCAGGCACTATGTGTTACATTATAACAGTGATATTTTGATACATCTGTAAATATCTGGCAACACTTTCAATATAAGAAACGGATTTCCCTGTTTGAACCCAGGTAACATAAGCTACAAATTCAAATGCCAAATGCAAAATACAAATCAGTAAAACAGATATATAAATATGGTAGCCAAATAAGAGGAATGTTTTTAATTTGAATCTTGGAATTTTGAATGGTTAGGCATAGCAGAAATTTGTTAGGGTGAAGTATGTGTGTTATTTAAACCAATTAACAAGGTCCACAATAAAGTCGTATTTGGTGAAAGCCTAAAAGCTAAACTTCAAATTCAACCCTGAAAAGAACAGTTCAAATTGTGAAACATGGTACAGTAGTATTAGAAGTATTATAATCAATTTGCTGAAGTGGTCCAGGCAGTTTACCTTGGTTTACCTCCTGGTTTCCACATTTTTAAGGAAGAAGCTCATGTAACCATCTGGTGATTGCAGTGCTGCCTAAATAGAAAAACCGGAGGAATGAAGAATGCCTATAAACTCTTCAATAAATTGGTTGTGGAAACAAAGCTTCTCCAGTTTATAACAAGGTTTCAATGGGTGAGGCTTGAGGTGCACTGACAGTTTCAAAACCTTACATTACATTCATATATTCTATATCTAATCTGCCAACAAAGGATTATAGTTTCCAGGGTTGTCAACTGATAGCCTTCACCAGCACAAAAGCCATCATAATAGAAAGACAATCACAGAACTACTGAACCTGATAAAAGAAACCTGTACAGCATACCCATCTATGACTGTGACTAATCACTTGTTCATGTTGTGAGCATGAACATAAGCCGATTCCTTTCTCTGCACCAGGTAGCCTGTTCTGCAAGCTCCAGTATTTAAAGAACCTAAAGAGCAGCTTTTCAGTTTAAGAGAAACTATATGGAAACATCTTTGTTTGATATATGGTATCAGTTTGGTCTATCTTTGCTTCTGCCTTCCCAAATTAGTAAAAATCAGTAAAAAAACTTATTCTTGGGTACTCATGAATTCAGACACCTTCTCAGCAGATTTCAAATTAGCTGGTATGCTAAAAATGAGCAAAGCAGAACATGAAATATTGACTATATAGGATCTGCTCCTACACAAATCCTCCAATGTTCCAATATTTCAAAAGAATTGCCAGTAAAGATAGCCATAATACACACTCTTGACTCTTAAAAATATAATTTTCTTCTTTCAAAATTACAACAATTAATAGCTCTCAAAAGAGTTTTCAATGGAGACTAAAATAAGCTGTAAAAGTTCTCCCCATCCTAGGCATTTCAAGTGCATTCTGAAGTGAATTATTAACAGATGAAATTTGAATTTCAGCATTTATAAAATAATTCAATCCTGTGAATGATAAGTTCTCTGAGGATTCTTTCAGTTTTTCTTATTAACCTCTGCAAGTAGACATAAAGAAAAAAATTTCTAGCACTCATCTGAAAGAGTTTTTCCCTTTTATGTACTTTTGCAGTGGTTACCATACGGTTACAATCCTGTCCTTTTCACATCTTTTTAGTCTCCATTGCTATTGAAGAGCTGCCATACATCACCCCAGAGGGATGATTGTGTTTCAATTTTGGATTATGGATTTACTGTAGCATATTAGTTTTTTTACAGTCATTTACATTATCATCAAAGTCTTTAAATACTGACTCCTTCTGAACACTTACTTTATATCAATATCTACTATAAATATCTTTAATTTAATTATTTTATTTAATGTAACTTGATCATCAAGTAAAAAAGACAGTGAAAAATGTAGTGGGATGGTCAAAGAACAGTGCAGGTCATCCAAAAATGAAAATGGGAATTTATTCCGTTGGCCTGTAAGATGCCTTTTAGTGTTCTCTTGTTAAAATCAAAGGATTTAAACTACCAGTGGTTCCATTTCTGTCATCTTATCCATCCACATGGCCTTACAACTGTCATATTTGTTTTCAGAGCTACAAAAATTATGCAAAACAGTTAAGACATTATAAATCTTAAATCAACTGCTGCAAAATATATTTGATGATTTAGTATACTGTTATATTCCATGTCAGAAACATCATTATTGACTAGTTCAACTTTCAAAAGAGAAATTTGTCACATACATCTCTATCATTGAACAAGTTGTGAATCTCTACAAGTGTTACTGTTTATTTTTATTTTTACAAAATATAATTAAACAAGTACATATTTAAAAAGAAGTGCAAACTATTATTTGGTACATTTTTTTTAGGATTTCTCAATTGGTTAAATCAAGTTCTCCTCAGGTTCACCATAATTGTTTTTTTTTTCTGTTTCTTGCCAATATTCCATGTAAAAAAACTAAACATCTGGTGAATTACCATACCTATGTCTTCTGTACAATAAACATTAGATAAATGCTATTTCAAAAATCAGCCTCAAGAATAAATTCCCTGAGAAACTGGATGATTCAAACACCTCCATTATATGAAGCTGTTGACACAATTTTTAGTATATTTTCTTATGAAAGATATGAAAGTTTCTATAAAATAAAAATTGTTCTCTCTTTTCTGTTTCAAGGTTATTATTTAAGTAATGACAAATCACTGCCTTATTTGTAAAAAAAAAATAAAAAATAAATGCATTGAGTACCCCTAAGTCCCTTTATCTTGCTTGCATCAAATATTTATCTATTGCTTTTAATATTTTAATATTTTAACCACCTGTCCATTTTACAGATATGTTTTTTCCAGCTGTTACAATGAGATAGAGTTCTAAGAAATACTCACTTCTTTGGGCTAACTGGGACTAACAACTCCATAAAAGCAGCATAATCTGCTATTTAATCAAGTATCTGTTCTTTTATCCAAATTTCTCACTTTCTGTAAGTGCTAATTCTGCCTAGACATTAGATAAGGGAAAAGAACTAGTCCATTAAAAAAAAAAAAAATTCATTGTGATGAATTCTGAAAGGCTTTTTCAGTTCCATTTTAAAAGATCCCAGGCGAGCAGTCCCCCTGTATTTCATCTTTCCCAGGGATATTAGTATGTTGGCATCAAACCCATTTTTGCCAGGAGGACTTCAGTCTTATTTGCATCATTCTTAACTCTTAGTATTATTGTGATTAATATGAATGGAAAGTAAAAGGATCCCCTTCTCCCCCAAAATAATTATTAAGTAACTTGCATTATATGATTTGATTGAGTATTCTGACTTCGCTTTCTACTCTGTTTTGTTTTCCTCACTTTCTTCATTTAAAGTTTGTCACAATCAAATGGGATAAATATTTTCTGATAGTTTCAGAAACAGTTAATGTTAACCTACCTCTATTTGCAAAAGAAGATGCAGACAAAAGTCACATGCTTCTTCAGTCAAAAACTGGGCAGAAGACAGCTTTGATTTCTGGACCTCACCCTTCAATGGGTATCATTTTAACTATCCTCAAAGATGATACAACTGACTAGCAGCAATTTAATCTAAACAGTCATCATGGAACTTTTTCCTTTAAAATTTCAATACAATTTTAAACTTGGCTATTGCATTTCATTCACACCACAAAAACCTACTTTATTTCTAACAGCTTTCTGAGAATATTCTTGGTCTTCCTATGGGGTTTTAATCACTATTCAAGGTTTTGCACTGTCGTAGGGTTAAAAGTGAAAGTAAAAACGATCTGTGTGGGATGGCAGCTGGGCGAGGGGGGGGAGGGGGGAAGCCGTGTGGTTTTTTCGGTGGCCCCTCTTCCCCCAGCGGCGCGGCGAGCGCCGGGGCCGCGGGGGCAGTGGCGCCGGGAGAAGCCGGTGAAAGCGGCGGCTTTGCCCAGCGCCGGGAGAGGCTGGCAAAAGCGGCGGCTTTGCCCGGCGCCGGCAGTAGCTGGGGCTGCGAGAGGCGGCACCGGGTGAGCCGGCGGTGGCGGTGGTCCGAGCCATGAATCGGCTGACGCGAGCCCAGCGGATCNTTTCTTTCCTACGGGAGGCAGGTGGCTGGGGGGTTACCTTGCAGCTATTCCCCAGGGTCCGAAGACCACATCTTTTCCTTTTTCAGCACTAAATTCCTCATTGGGCTAACGGAAAATGGAGGGAGGGGGTTGTGCGCGGTTTTATAATTTTCTCGAGTTCTTCCTTCAGTCAAAACCGGCCAGAGGCTCGCAGCTAAGGGGATCCTCAGACTACGTGCTTCCTTCTCATTACCCCGGAGTCTCTCAGGGGGCCCAGAGAGAGACGAGCACTATCTCCAGAGCGTCCTCACCTCAAAAACAGGCCCTGGGAACTTAATTTGTTTGTCTGTTTGCACTTTAATTGTTGGGTTTTTTTGTGTGTATGCGAGATAAACTGTGATATTTGTGTGTTTTCTTCATTTTGGGGTGTGTTTGCGACTTCTCTCAGAGTCCCCAGTCCAAAAATCGCTGAATTTGTGGTAAAACCACCACATACACCCTGCTCATTTTAGGCTTCATTGTCAACTGCAATTGTCATGCAGTAAAGTTCTTACAACTAAACAGCTTTGAATAGTGTAGTTTATGCAAAATGAAATTTTCAGGCATTCCAACACTAACTAAACATCCAGAGATGTATGTGGCAGTATGTGAATTAACTAAGTCAACTATAAATAGCGGTCCCCCAAAAAATAAAAGGAAGAGACAAAAAATTTTTGACAGTTTAGAGAATTCTTAAGGAGATTCAAGACCTCTTGGACAGTTAGTCTTCAAATCAAAGACTCTTATTTTCAGTAGAACTGAAAGTATATTGTTTTGTAGCCTCATATTTTAATCATTTATATTAAAAAAAAAGAGGGGATTATAATTAGTTTTTCATATGAAGAGAAATTAAAACCATGAAGAAAAATGTTCTTTACTGATATGAGTTTGGCAAAAAATGAACAGGATTATATGAGACTGGAAGAAATCTCCCATGACACATGGTCATCTATCCTACCACAGTAAACACAGTAATTTTTACTAGAAGTGCACAGTGGTTTTTGGGTTTGGATTTTGTTTGCTAGAATGAAAAAAAGCCAATTTATTTTAGATTCTTATCACAAATAAACTTTCCTTTCCTCTATTTACTGTCATGACTTGAATCCAGGAATTTTACAAATATAGTTAGGTTTTATTGTTCATGATAGGTACTACTCTACAATATTCCATAAAGTCAATCTCATCAATGTCCTATAAAAGTCTTCCTTATACTGGATCAATCACACAACCCAGATTTTTCTGTCACAACTGACTAAAAGTTTTAACAAAAAATATTATTTGCTTTGACCCTAGTGTAGAACTTGCCTTTTAAGCTTATGAATTACATCCCATTTCTGTCTCTCCTATTTGTAAAATCACTGGATTATTTCTGTATATTAAATCAATATTTGCTGACTAGATGGATTTTATTTTTTCTAATTTTATGTCATCAGCATATCACTACTTTTTATGACAAAGCTATTAAAAATAATCAAAGACAAATTTTGAGGAGTCCAAACTATAAGTTGCTCAATTTATACTCCCATTTAATAAATTCAGTCCTTGCCCTCCTTAAATTTCTTCTGTTCAATATAAGGTAAAGCAACAAACTACTGTTCAGTCTGAGGTATTACATACTACGCCCACCTCTTTTAAAATATTTTTTCAAAACATTGAAATGAATGACAAAACACTGATATGAACTGGATAATTCTGAATTTAGTAACTTTTGGAAAACACATTAGTTGATTCTCACACCTTGGTCTTACCACTATTAGTAGTATTTTTTCACTGGCCTCTATATGTGAAATTAAAATCTTCTCCATAAGCACAGTTCCCTCTCATACTTAGCTTCCTAATAATCTTCTACATATATAAGGTAATCAATAATTAACTTAATTGAACATTGCTATTTTGAGATTACCTTCTCTTCAATGTTCACTCACCTACCCTGACACCTTCTGTCTGGCCTATATTTTATGTACTTACCCTCTTACCCTGGTTACTACGGCAAGCTATATAAATCTGCAAATCACTCTTAGCTCTTCTAAGACATGCAGACTTGAACCCTAAAGGAATTGTACCTGTTATATAATAAAGATATTTCAAAGAATTTACAGCTAACCATAGTACTCTATAATTTCTCATTTTTCCGTTACTTTGTCTCCTCCTCCACTAAAAAGAAATATCAGCAAAACATGCATTAATTAAAACTGTGACTCATTATCTGATTATATATCACTCATACATTTTTTTCGCTGATGCTTGATAAATTAAGGAGTGCTGACTCCAGAAAGAAGCTTATCCTGAAAAACAATACTCAGAAGAATGATCTGGAACTAAATTACCAGCTTTGACAGAGAGAAATATAGTTCATGTTATATTTCTGCTTGTTCAGAAGCAAAACTACATCTCATTTAAATTTTAAAAATGAGATGTACTGCTTTTTCTTTTGCAACTCATTTTCAGTTCTGTCAAGTACCTTCATTGCACTGAATTGTCTCAATATGGTCCAAGAGACATAGAAATTTCTTTCCCTCAGGTACCAGCAAATCTATATAGAGCATGCAGACACATTTCCAGATAATTGCTATCCAAAGCCTATTTTGGATCTTCCAAAGGCTAACAGTATTTCCCTCCTGACCTTAAAACCACTCAGTCACTTCTGACTGAGAGGTGATGACGGTAAATTTTGTGCAACAGAGGCAGACCCTTCCCTAGCATAGACCAATGTCTCAGATCATTTGCAGAGTGAAACACTGTCCTGGTTTTGGACCAGAAGGAGGCATAATAGTGACAAGAAAACACAACAGAAAACCAAGAACAAAATACACGAGTTTTATTTTACACACACACACAAACAGACAATAAAAATGCAAAGACAGACAAATTAAGCTCTTCTGAGGCTGGCGGCTGGTGTAAGAGAGGATGTTAGGATGGTGCTGAAAAATTAAAGGAACCCAGAGAGACACCCCCACACACCCCCTCCAGGGAAGAAATACCACAGCTGACGGAATGATGTGGTCTTTAGCCCTTGCCTCTGCCGCTGGAGCTGCAATGCCGCCCGTGCTGCTGAAAAAACTCTTCACCGAGACGAGCAGAGATGTTATTCCAATGTCCAACAAGACCGAAAAGAGAGAGATGGCCTCCGGGATCGCGCTTTTATAGACACCCAATCCCACACGATCTTGGAGTCCCGCCTGGGCACAGGTTGCCTCCAGATTGGCTAACCAGTGTCCCGGAACCACCCCGGCAAGATCTCGCCCCAGGACAACATGGCGGCGCCTCCCACCAGACTGCCATGTAGCCAGAGCCTGAGAGGGATTGGGGCCACCCATGAGCACCGGGGGGTGCCTGGGGTCCCCAGCACTGACACTGGGCTGCCCTCAATCCCTTCTAGTGGCAGCCACTCACAGCGGAGTGGTTCCCCTGCAGCAAGGGTCACTGACAACTCTGTTTGGCACCACATTTCATGCACACGGGAAGTCCATTGCGCATGAACACAACACTGGGAGCAGCCAAGCCGAGAACCCACCAGCGCCCAGCGGTGGCGCCCCCCCACCGCCGTGACCCAGGGCAGCTCCGTGCCTGTGGCGCCACCGCGCCGACAGGGAGGGGAGGCAACGGGCGCTCGTGCTACCTGCAGCAGCTGCGGGGCAATTGCCGGCAGTGGCACCCCCCTCACTGCCGCCGGCACCCACGGGGCTGCACCTGCCAGGCGAACTGTGTGGGAGGCAGTGGCCACCTCCACTGGCCCACGGGGAAGAATGGGGGCACCCCCTTTGTTGCCACTGGCACCCACGGCGGCCCTCCCATCCCAGCTCTGGCGGCTGTGAGACGGGACAGTCCCCGTGCCATATTCACTGCTGCTGCCAGGCTAGCCCGTCTCCCCTCTCCCATTCCCAGAAGACAGGGAAAAAAACGTGGAAAAAGGGAAAACAGATTTTATCTTCAGGAACTTGATTTCATCCCATAACAAACACCAATACAGTTACATTCTCATCTTTTTTCCTGCTGTTGTTCTAAAACTTTGCTTTGCCAACTACTGAGACATAGATCCAAAGCAAGATATTTCTCCCAGTTTTTCAAAGCTGTTTAGTGGTGATGAAAGTTGATAATAGAAATAATTGTTATGTATACTGTTCCAAAATTGACAGGAGAAACACCTACAAGTATTATAATCCTATACTCTCTTCCAGAAACTAAAAAGTTATAAAAGGTTGTTTGACTGTGCACAACTATCATCTTCCTTTCAGCATAATAATGGTTGTGTATCTTTATAATTAAAGATAATTATAGACCATAAAATTTGTACAGCGATTAACCAAAATCAAGATGATGCTCTGTGTTGCGGAGACAAAGACAGACATCACTGAAGTTTCTCCCTCTCATATTTAGCATTTTCCCCCATTCTATTTCTGTTGCCTTCAGCATTATAGTACTTCTCTAACTTAAAAAAACCCAAGATTTTGAAAGTTCCATTTTAAATCTGAGTTCCTCCATTATTTTAGCCTTCGTAGAACCATGAAATGAGACTATTTTACAATTATACTTTAAATAAAGAAGGACATTTATATCAAATACTTAGGATGTGGTTAGTATGTTTACATCCTGAAAGAATAAATATTATAATCACTTATAATATTATATGCCCTTCATTAACACTAATGAAAGTATAGATACTCTCATTATTATCTTTCTATATCTAATCTCTTTCTGATTACCTGACTTCTATAATTCCTATAATTATATAAATTATTCAGGTTAGCTATGCATAAAATGTACTAGTATTTCCTTCTTGATGCTATTTCTCCATTAACTTTAACATTCGTTACTGATATGACACAGTTATTTCTTCTGTGATGAGATTTTGGAGACACATTTTGAATACCATCCTCTGAATTAAAAACAGACATACTATTAAGGTTTTCAATATAATGACAAGGACACTTACAAATGAGCTTATTTTTAACAAGAATAAACTTGAAATACCTGTTCTATGTTAAACGCATATGTATGCTTCACATCTGAAAAGAGATATGATATATAGCCTGAGGGACCAAAAGAATTACAAAACAGACATTTCAGAAAACAACAAAAGATGCAAGCAAACTTAAATTGTATTGTCACACTAATTCCTATGTATGTTTGTTGAATGAAATGCATTGCAATTTGTCCATTTTTTTGATAACTCTACAATGAAATGAGGCTAGAAGATCAATATCATATCTTCTGTTTATATTGAGGGTTAAAACCATGACCTACAATTGGTATTCATGTAATCAAACAATAAACAACACTTCCACTGTATACCATAGCCTCAACTGTCTTCACAGGTTTTAATTTGGAAACATATATGTTTTTCTTTGGCAGGAAGCACTAGGAATTTCTCATTTTCTCTAGAGCTGTTTGGCCTAAATTCAAATGATTTTTTTGGATGCACTTTCATCATGAAAGTGCTTTATTTATATTTTAATTTCCAACCCCTCTGTGGAGAATGCTACTGAACATTCCATTGCCTTTCATTCATTCCATTTTCACTGGAAAGCTACACACTGTCTATTTTGTTGTTTTGTTGGTTGGTTTTTTTTTCTCTAGGATGGGAAAAGAGAAAGGACGCTATTTAGTGATGTATCTATTTTGTTTACAGATT
Source organism: Neodrepanis coruscans (assembly GCA_013400695.1). Classification (NCBI taxonomy): domain Eukaryota; kingdom Metazoa; phylum Chordata; class Aves; order Passeriformes; family Philepittidae; genus Neodrepanis; species Neodrepanis coruscans. Next base: position 23,098 of record VYZS01097640.1, read on the forward strand.
TGTTGAACAACTTTCAACTAATGGGCCAGTCAGCATTTTCTATTCCTGGTATTTGCTTGTTTCTCCTCAAGTACACATGACTGATTCGATAGCTCTTATGGCACGGAATTCTCATTTAAACAATATGAGCAGAAAGAATTCTATTTCAATTCAGGAATTATTTATTAATATCTCATGACTCCTTTGCTAAAAACACACTTTTTTCTTGTATGTTTTCACAACAGTACTTATTTGAAGGTGTCAAAAATACCAGTGAAATACAGTAGCAAATTGAATGTACAAGAATAAACACTTTTGGTGACATGTTTGCCCATTATGAGTACTGCAAAAAAATCAGTGAATTAATTTGCTCAAAACATTTGTAATGGAATATCTTATTCACTTCGTCTGAAGATAGGAAGAGAAAATGCTAAGTTTATGCTGAAATGGAACAACTTGGTAGTTTTCTTTTTTTTACCCAAGATGAAGGATGAAAAGGGTCACTCATTTCACATTGCTATCTCTTGAACTTCTCAAAAATAAAAACAAATGTGCCTGGAGTCCAAGAAGCACAAGCAGTCATCCAAGAAACTGACAGTATTTTACAGGAATGAAAAATGACTGTCAGCATGAGAGACAGTTTTTAGTTTGCCTGTCATTATTTACTTCTAAGGTCTGACTAGTCTGGGGAGATGTCAAGGGAGCAGCTGTCAGACTGAAGGCAACAGGAGTCAGAAAAAAACCTAAATTTATATTTGAATCATGATTGATCATAACCTGTACTATGCAATTGAATAAATATAACAAACAGACAAAGCAAAAAAAAATTGTGCTCACTCAGTTAAAATATGAGTAATTGTAAAAATAAAAGTTTAATTTATATTTGCTCTGAAATGTTCCACTGAAATGAAGCCTCACTGGAAAATAATACTTTGCTGAATTTCAGATCTCTTAAAATATATAACAAACAATAAAACCCCTTATTTATATTCATAACTGATTTATGGAGGGGCCAAAGAAGACCAAAGCTAGAGAAGTATTTGAAATGTTTTTATTCTTGCCTACAATTCTTTATCTTGAAGTATCTAATAAATAATTATTAATTTATGCATTCTTTTTCAAAGCTCAGGGAAGTAAGGAACAAGAAAGATAATAAATATCACAAACTCACTAATGAAATCCACTGGTGAGTTGAGCTTTTTGAGCTCACAGTATAAGAGCGGACTATGCCTTTCACTCAGATTGTTTGTGCCATATCTATCAGTTAATCGCTTCATTCAGATTGGAGCTGAAATCAGTTTATCAACTTGGTTGATTTCTGCCAACTAAAGCTTGATCAGGTGCTTCTTCCCCCTCACCCCTGCCATCCTGCTTAGGCCTCTGGGTTCTGGGATTTTAAACTGATGGCTAATTCAAATAATGCACAGACCAAGAATTTTGTATTCCTAAAATAAATTTGACATATCAGAAATTTGTCATTCCCATACACACAAAATATATGCAGTCTTTGTAAAAGAGAAAATCTTTGTAGCCATGGTCTAATGTATGTTTTCGTTTCCAGAACATTAATCTTGAAGGGTTTGTATTTGACAACTTTTTTGCATCACTGAAGAAATTTAAATGAAGCAGGATTACTTATTTGCAAATACCATGATTTCTTTTTTACATCACCAGACCATGAACATTTCAAAGACACAATGAAAAAGACTGAAATTAACTGTTGGTATCTCATAGCTTTCTATGAAAAGAAAAAATAAGAAATAAAAAAAATTATATAAATGTATATCATGATTTACTCATTCCTATGTGTTGTGGGGTGAAACAAGGTTTTAGTTGTTAAAACATATTTTCCTTTTTCTCCGGTTTTTTCCTCTTCTGGGGAGAGGTTGGGGAGGGGGATGTGTGGTTGTTTGGAGGGGTTGAGGAGGGGGGTGTTTGTTCCTGTTTGGGGAGCAGGGAGTGTGGGGGGGGAGGTGTTTTCAAACCTGTGTGTTGTATTTTATAAGAAGGGACAGGGTCCGGGAGACCTCGCGACGTGGCAGTGCTCCCCTGAACCAATGCAGCCCTGGTTCTGGAATCCCCTGCGAGAGCGTGGCTTCTCTGCCAGCAGTGATGGGTGTGGCGCGGGGGCGCCCCCGCCCCGCAGCTGCTGCTTTGCGGCACCGGCGTCAGTCTGGGGATGCCATTGCCAGTATGTGTGGGGCAGCCGCGGCTTCCAAGGTCCCACTGGCTCACTCTGCCAGCACAGGTGTAAGTGCAGGAGTGGTGCACGCCCTGTCCGGCCACACAGCAGCAGGACCTGCAGTTGAGCTGCTGGGGTGGCAGTGGCACCAGCCCAGAAGCAGTGGGAAGCGGTTGCCCACAGCTGCTAGTGCCAGACTGGGCACTGGCTTCTACTGGAACGGAGCGCATGCACGGCGGGTTCCTCTGCGCACACAAAATCCAGTGCCAGGTGAAGAATGCTGGCAGCCCTCACGGCAGGTGAGGCCACCCCACGAGTGGCTGCCATTGGCATACAGGGCAAGGACAGCCCAGTGCAGGTGCCAGGGGTTGCCCTGGGGCCCCAGCATGCCCTGTGGCATCACGGGTGGTGGGAGGACGGCCCCTTCTCTCTCTGGGCCCCAACCACAAGGCATTTTGGTGGGAAACACTGCCATGTTGCCTCATGGTGAGGTCTCATGGAGGAGAGGTGCCTGAGCGCCATTAGCCAATCAGAGGCGACCTGCGCTGGGCGGGACCCCAAGATCACATGGGAATAGACTCCCTATAAAATCTGCAAGCCCAGAAGCCCTCTCTCTGTCTGGGCTTGCTGGTCATTAGAGCTGCATCACAGCACGGCCTTTTCCCATGGCTTGGGCAGCAGCACAGCTCCATCGACAGTGGAGGCAGCGTGGGGATCACATTGCTCACCAGCTGTGGTATTTCTCTCCCCTTTTGGGTTACCCCCCCACCCCCCCCGGGCTTCTTCTATTTCTCCTGTTTTTTCGGAACCTCGGCGTCNTACCCCCCCACCCCCCCAGGGTTTCTTCTATTTCTCCTGTTTTTCAGGAACCTCGGCGTCGACCCAGCACCATTTTACCTTCCTCCCTTACACTATCAGCTGAGCAGCCAGCCCCAGAAGAGCACAGTCTGTCCCCCTTGCATCATTGTTGTCGGGTCTTTGTTTGTAAAATAAAATCTATTGTTTGTTGTTGAAACTACTGCATTCTCTCGTCACTTTTAGCGCACCCTAGTGTCTCAACCAGGACACCATGTCTTTCCTCCCATCAGTATTTTAATTGCTACTTTTTGCTGCATCTAGGTTCCTCTCTTTATAAAGGAGCATACATCCTTATCTTTTTTTTTGTTTCATAAGAATATATGCAGAATATATTACCAGAATATTAGACAATTTC